>JAJOOR010016880.1:0-21281 GCA_036250505.1 Solanum acaule
TTCTGAGTGAAGTTGCTGCACATTCACAGGCTGTTACATCAGTTTCACTCTCTCGGAATGGAAACATGATATTAACCAGTGGGAGAGACAACTTGCACAATCTATTCGATATACGCACCCTTGAAATTTGTGGCACTTTCAGATCAAATGCAAATCGAGTTGCATCTAATTGGAGCCGATCCTGTATTAGTGCCGATGACGGTTATGTTACTGCAGGTTCTGTTGATGGATCTGTTCATATTTGGTCAGTATCAAACGGTAAAATGGTAAGCACATTGAAAGAACACACATCCTCTGTACTTTGTTGTTCATGGAGTGGTCTTGGTAATCCTTTGGCCACCTCAGATAAGAGTGGAACCATATGTATTTGGTCATGATAATCAGTTCAAAGATTGCTCAACAATTCAGATTTCAGTCAGGATCATGAGTGTCTTTGTTGATTTTAGTTTGCTTAAAGCACAAAGTTGATTGTGAAGCCACAAATGGGGCTGACATTGTAAATACCACATGTTTTTAAGCTGAAAAAAATTAGATATCTTTAGTTGGTATTGATTGCATTCTAGATATGCATCATGCACTGTTCATTATTTGTGTAAAAATAAAGTGGTTTTTCGTGGTAATAATTTTCATTTGTATGTATTGCCGAGCTCAGAAATTTGGGTTTTGAATAATCAAATATTCTCTCCATCCAAAATAAGTGTCGTTTTGGTATTAAAAAATTATGCTAAAATAAGTATCGCATTAGGAATTCAAGACAATAATGGTAATTGGTTTGAACTATACCCTTATGTTAAAAAACTACTAATAGAGTTCAATTCTTAAGAAATATCTAATAAGTAGGAATAATTTAGTAATTATATCTTGCATTTTTTTTAATAGGTAAGAAATGAACTAAAATGATACTTATTTTGAGATGGAGGAAATAATTAATTTCAGAGAATCTTCCAACTGATTAGGTAGAAAGATAAGAGTTTTAATCACTTTAAGCTAACACTTGTCTATGATTTGCTGTCATGCTGTGATTGCATGGGGGTAAGACCATGGAAGACTAATTACATTTGAAAACTTAGAACAGAGGCAATTGTTTTGGAGTTTAAGTTTTATACTCTTAACGATATAAACTATACTTGTATAATCAGGTCAATTATACCTTAAAAAGGTAATTGCAGATGATTTTTTATGATAAGTATCAATTAATAACTTGAAAAAATGGTTATTAACCTACTACTATCAGGGGCGGAGTCACCTTAATTGGACATCCTTCGTCGAAAAATTATACTATATATACACGTAAAGTTTTGACTTATATTGATATATATGATATTTTGGACACCTTGAAATAACAAAGTAACCTGTAGTGCAGATGGCTAGGGCTATTGCAAATCCACTCGCTTAGGCATAAGTTTAACATAAATGTTCAGTAGCTTATTGGTAAATAGTGTCAAGCTTCTCTTGAGTGACCCAAGTTCAAATCTCACAAAATAAGGATTTCTTTTCAATTAAAATTGAATTATTTTCTTAAATTTTGATACCTTTTCCTTGTGGAATAAGATTTCTTATATTTTAATACATTTTCCTTGTGGAATAATAAGATTTCCTTAAATTTTAATACATTTTCCTTTTGGAATAAAGTTTTCTTTCTCTATAAATAGGAGACCCATTTACCCAAATTATATCACAATATTATTAAAAATAGAATCTCTATAAATCATCATTTAAAAAACAAAAAATTACTATTCAAAGTTCGGACCTCCTTCATAAAATTCCTGAAGATTTCCTTAAATTTTAATACATTTTCCTTTTGGAATAAGGTTTTCTTTCTCTATAAATAGGAGACCCATTTAACCAAATTATATCACAATAATATTATAAATAGAATCTGAAATAGAATCTCTATAAATCATCATTTTTTAAAAATAATTTACTATTCAAAGTTTGGACCTCTTTCATAAAATTTCTGGCTATGTCACTGCCTACTATAATAAGTTATTAATCGTGTAAGAAATACTTACCGTAACCGTGTATATAAATTAAATTTATTGCATAGCTAACAACAAAATAATCATGAGATACTTTACTTCAAGGCAGATCTACAATATTACAAGTTGTTTCATATATTTATTAAGAAATTGACTAAATGTCTCTAAATATTTTACTGTAAATTTAGTTATTATATATTAATTTGAAATTATTACTGAAACTCACAAACTTCAAATTCTAAATCCGCACCTAAATTGAGCAATTCACAGCATGCATAAAATACAATAGATGACATGTAACATGTTTACATACGTTGCTTCATAATTTTGTTTAAATTGTCAATGAAGCCACGGCATTATTTTTATCAAGCAAACTAAAACTAAAACAATGACAAGCCGCGTTATTAAAAGCCTTTTCCTCTTATTTTCCCCTTTTGAAATGTGAAAAGTTAATGGATTAGAAACGGTTCAAACTCTCTATCTATACCTTAACAGAAAACATCACTGGCATGTTCTAGTTAATCACTTATAAAATAATCGCATAATATATAAACGTGCACGTTTAACTTGATTTATATCTAAGTTTTTCAATTTCGAGTGTGTATAGGTGAACATATGTGTCCTACATAACATAATATATGTAGGGTGCGAATAGCCACATAGGACATGTAGGACGTATGAAATATATGCATAATATGTAAACGTGACCTTTTAACTTGGCTATACACTTCAATTTTGAGTGTATACAAGTAGATGCACGTGTCCTGCGTATCATAATTAACTTGACTTAGGGATGGCAATGGGCGGGGAGGATGCGGGGTTGGGGCGGGGCGGATTTAAGGTTGTGGGATGGGGGGGAGGGGGGGATTGAAGTGGGTTTTTTTAAAAAACTAATGCGGGGCAGGGCAGATTGCGGGTATATGTGATTTTATGTGGGTTTAAATTTAATTTAAATTTTTATATGTTATAAGAGTGACAGAGCATTATTCATTAAGATAATTTCTTTAAAGCTACTAAAATATTCAAGATAGTAAATGAAAATGGTTCGGTAAAAAATAATTCAATTTCTTACTTTGTTTCCCAATCGACCTCTAAAAATAAAAATTTAAGTCACTATCCTATTATATTAATACAACTTAATGAAAAAATGAATTTATTTTTAGTGTCAAACTTAACTAGAAAAAGAAAATATTAAAAAAAGTATGTGGGGTGGGTTCATGCAGAGCGAATCTATGCGGGGCGGGATGGGGCCGGTTGAAAATTAAAAAAAATGTTATGCAGGGCAGGGTGGGGCGGATAAAAATTTTGCGGGTTAAGCTCAACCTGCCCCGTCCCCACCCTACACCGCCCCATTGCCATCCCTAATTTGACTTTAGCTGCCATCTAAGTCCTCTAATTTTGAGTGTGTACAAATAGACAGACGTCCCAAATAGACACACGTGTCCTAGCATAATACAAGCTTTAGTGTTTATTAGGCATAATGCCAATTAAGGCAAGTTAAAAAAATACGTTTATCTATTATGCCTAAAATATACTTCTATATGAAATTATGGTAAATGCAAAGAACTAGACTAACAAATAAGAGCGCAAAACATTAAAGATCTACCAGAGAATTTTTAAAATTGAAAGAAAAACTTGATATTTTCTTGTTTTCATTTGGTTTTAATTTTTAAATTTAAAAGGCGACCAACAAGGAATATTGATTTGGTTTCGATTTTAAATAAAAAAATATTTGAAAAAATTAAACCAAATCGATTACATATATAAATACCTATTGAAAAATTAAAATTATTTAATATTGAATTTTTTATTTTCAGTGAAAACCCTTGAGTGGGACCTTTTTCTTGGTAATTAATGGCTTTTATTACCTACTATAAGAGATAAGAGATATGTATAATTTTTTTCTTTTTCTTTTTTCAGCTCAAGTTAACAAAACATAAATAACATAGTTGGACAACAACAACAACCAAAAATTGAAAAGAGAAAAAACTTTAAAATGCTTATGATTGCCATAATAGAGTTACACTTCGTCTGACCTATTGTATTTAACTAAATTGAATTTAAGTCTTTATAATAAGTAATATTTTCTTCCTTTAATTTATATAGAACCACAGTAACATTTTAAACATAGTGTTTTAATTAAATGTTGTTAAATTAATCAAAGAGGAAAATATTATTAATTAGTTGAATGGGTTAATTATAAACATTTCTTCCCGCAACAAACTACCATCTTTTTTCGCCGACCCTTCAACAAGAATTCATTTGTTTTTTTTTTCTAAAAAGATATCTCAAATTCAGTTATCAAAAAAAAGTCATACATCAAGGTCGTGATGGAATGATTTGGATTACTCTATCCTTAGTAACAAGTTTCCAGTTCGAGCTCCTTGGAATGAAAAAAATCATGTTGCGAGTGTTGTCCCAAAAAATAGTCTTGCAATGCGCAAATCCAAATTTAATGGGACTCCAATACACAAACTTTCTACCTACAAAATACATCCACATAGGTCGTAATGTGATGGTTCAGATTTCTCCATCCTTAGTGACAAGTTTCGGGTTCGAGCTCCTCAAAATAAGTCCTGCAATGCGCGAACTCGAATTTAATGAGACCCCAATACACAAACTTTCTACATATAAAATACATCAACATAGGTCGTAATGAGATGGTTTAGATTTCTCCATCCTTAGTGACAAGTTTCGGGTTCGAGGTCCTCAGAATGAAAATAATCATGTTGGAAGAGTTGTCCCAAATAATAAGCCCGAATCGATATTTAATGAGGACCCAATACACAAACTTTCTACATACAACTCATGACATATTATTACAAAGTCTTTTAACAATATAACTAACGTTCGTCATTATCTTTTAATAACCAACAAATTAACGTGTTCAACTTGCAAACTCTTTTTCATCTTTTATTGCATATAATATTGCATAAAACCATTCCTTCTAACTGCTCATTGCCTCACTAAAAAAGTTACCTTTATTTCCTTCTTTATCTGTTAAAAATTTTTCTTCTGATCAATTTGTAAAAACCAAAAAACCCCACACTTATAAATTGCATTTGCTTGTGTAGGAAAAATGTATAGAAGACCCATTGCTTCATAACATCATAATTTTATTTCCATATTTTCACTTCTTCTTTTATTATTGTTGAGTGTTATTTCTTCCCATAAGCAATCAATCACTTGTTTCATTTATCTATAAAAGGCCTCTTCATAGTCATCTAAAATAATCACATCTCGAGTCTCTCTTATCTTTCAAAATGAAGAAGTTGTTTCTAGTTCTTTTCTCTTTAGCTTTGATACTTAGGCTCGGGGAGAGTTTCGATTTCCACGAGAAAGAATTAGAGACTGAGGAAAAATTCTGGGAGTTATATGAGAGATGGAGAAGCCATCACACTGTGTCGAGGAGCCTTGACGAGAAACACAAGAGGTTTAATGTGTTTAAGGCTAATGTTCACTATGTTCACAACTTCAACAAGAAGGATAAGCCTTATAAGTTGAAACTGAATAAGTTTGCAGACATGACTAACCATGAATTCAGACAGCATTATGCTGGTTCCAAGATTAAGCATCATCGTACTTTGCTTGGAGCTTCACGAGCAAATGGAACTTTCATGTACGCCAACGAGGATAATGTCCCTCCTTCTATTGACTGGAGGAAGAAAGGTGCTGTCACTCCTGTCAAAGATCAAGGCCAGTGTGGTAAGAAATTAGTAACAAGTCATTGATCATTTTCTTTTATAATGATAATGTACGTTCAGGTCAGTTGTATGCATCTCGACTATTCCACTTAGTATCTGCTATCTCCCACCACACAAAAGCCCTTACATCATCTAGTATAATGACAAATAAAAGGGTAAACAAATATAATATGACTTTCTGTAATATGATAGCTAGCTGATGGAAGATCTTTTTGTGTGTTATAGGAAGTTGCTGGGCATTTTCAACAGTGGTCGCGGTAGAGGGGATAAACCAAATCAAAACAAAGAAATTAGTATCTTTGTCGGAGCAAGAACTTGTTGACTGTGACACTACAGAAAACCAAGGATGCAATGGAGGATTGATGGACCTGGCATTTGACTTCATCAAGAAGAGGGGAGGCATCACAACAGAGGAGAAGTATCCTTATAAGGCTGAAGATGACAAGTGTGACATTCAAAAGGTAAGACTCTGTTGCATCAGTAGGATGTCTGAATCAGACCAGTCTTGTTTCTAATACATGGGCATGGATTTTATCGAATTAACAGAGGAATACTCCGGTGGTTTCAATTGACGGACACGAGGATGTTCCTCCTAATGATGAGGATGCACTGCTTAAAGCAGTAGCCAACCAGCCAATTTCTGTAGCTATAGAAGCTTCAGGTTCTCAATTCCAGTTCTACTCTGAGGTAAAATGATACACCATTGTCTCTCAAGTTCAAAAGTGTTTACTAGCTATAAACATTTCTAAAACTGTAAATATGGCAGGGTGTATTCACCGGAGAATGTGGTACTGAGTTGGACCATGGTGTGGCGATTGTGGGGTATGGCACAACCGTCGATGGAACCAAATACTGGATTGTGAAGAACTCATGGGGAGCTGAATGGGGAGAAAAAGGATACATTAGGATGCAGCGCAAGGTTGACGCTGAAGAGGGGTTGTGTGGTATAGCAATGCAACCATCCTACCCCATCAAGACTTCAAGCAACCCTACAGGATCTCCTGTTACCACACCTAAGGATGAACTCTAAGTTAAATGCACTCAGCCTCATCTGTGCTTATTTTAGTCTTTATGCAAGTATTAGGCATCTACTCAGAAAGATGTCAATTTACATAAGATACACTTAATTCCATGATGTCAATTTGTAGTGTTCTATAGACAGCATTGGAATTTGATTTGATGAAGTTCATCTAAATATAATGTTTGGCCTGTAGACAATTGGGCATATACTTGTTTAATCCTACCAGAGGACCAAAGGATGAAAAATCATTGGTATTACTATGCTTGATATTGCTTTTAAGCACAAACCACCTCATTTAAGACTTAAAAACAAATTAAGATATACAATTCACGTCCATTATTCTGTAACTAAAGCAACAAATTGCAGGTACTGGATAAAGAGAGATAATGACCAAGAGGAGAATACTTAACGACAATTAGTTATTCCATCCAAGAGAGCAAGTACTTATCAGAAATATCAAGAATCATTAACATGTTTATTCAAATTTAAAAACAAGCAAGACAAATGTTTAACAAGTTCTTTTGTAGTTGCTTTTGACATACAAAGATTTGCTGTCAACCGTAGCACCTTATTGGGTCATTGCAGCCCTTTGCAGCCGACTGCTTGCAACCTCTGCCCCCACCCTTCTCTAGATATTGCTGGTGATACTCTTCAGCTCTATAAAATCTCTTAGCAGGAAGAATTTCCGTGACAATATTCTCAACCGTAAATTCACTCTGCTTAGCTTCCAATGATTCCCTTGCCAGTTGAGCCTGAGCATCATTATAGTAGTATATTCCTGAGCGGTATTGCTTTCCCACATCATTACCCTAGCAACAACCATCATCATGAGATCTATATATTGCTCTTTGTGAATATTAGACTCTGGGTAGAGGCAAAAACTCACACTCGACAAATACAACAAATATATCAAGTGAAGGCAAAAGATACAACCTGCAGTAACACCCCTGTGATAGATTCTAAGATGCTCACAAGAATTTGGTAAATATGCACTACGAGGAACTACTTTCTATTTCTATTCCCAAAATAAAATAAGAAACAGGGGAAGAAGATTGAAGAAACTTAAAAATATTTTAGTTCCAAGTGATGGATGACTGCCTGTTTTGGCTATCTCCCAGGCAGCAAAAAACTTCCTTTCCTCATTAATACGCCAAATGGAACAGAATTAAAAGTTTAAGTATAATGTTTTTCACTCTTTTTGATTTACAAAAGGAATGATAATGATGCATTGACTTCTTATCTGCGTTAGCAATATGAATGCATTATGTCGAACTTAAGAAACTAGGCACATAGTGAAACCAGATTCAGGGCTGCAGCTATGACTTACAACTAAGGTTAGGATCATGCAAACTTAACTGAATAGTACTAACTGTATCAATGGAAATTGGAAACACATAAAAATAGTTTATGCTTTTTTTTTTTTATAGTCATGGTCGGTGACGGAACTAGGACTTTCACTAAGGGGGTTCAAAATCTGAAGAAGAAAAAAACACGAACTAATCGAAGGGGATTTGACATATATATATACATAGAAAATTATTTTAACCATATATAAATAATATAATTTTTAGCCGAAGGGGGTTCGGATGGACCCCTGATCATAAGGTGGCTCCGCCACTGATCATGATGTCCAAACCACCTCAACTAATTTCTCAGGATACTCATTACCTCCAACCAGCATAATTACATGATAACTCTATCCACCAAGGATTGGACAGATGGGAAGAAACAACTACTGCTTTCAAAAACAAATACTCCCTTCGTCTCAAATTGCTTGACCTATTTTCCTTTTAAATCCGATTAAAAATCATTTTTAGCATATCAACTTTAAACTTGACATGTTTAAAATCACAAGATTAAAAGACATTTTGGAACATTTAATATATCTTTAATTTTAGACCACAAAATTCAAAAGTATTTTTTAATTTGTTAAACTCCATGTCAAGTTAAAATAAGTCAAACGAATTGAAATAGAGGAATGGTATTTGTTCTCAAGGAGGAAAATTAAGGACCCGTTTGGCCATAGATTTCCCAAGTAAAATTTGGAAAATTTTTTGGCAATAGTGTTGTCCATACAATTTGTCATTATTTGGCAAATAACCCAAATTCCCAAATACTAGAATTTCTAGTATTTGGGTCAAGTCTCATTATTTGCGAACTATTAATAATTCAAATTCTACATCAATTTTTTATTTTTTACAAAAACACCTTATGTAGTAGTTGTTTGCGTTGCATCAAAGTAGTCATGAAACATTCACTGAATATGAAAGTGATGAAAATGATGAACAATCGACTCAGGGTAACAAAGTCATGTGCTATGTAATACAAACATATGGTTAGTTTTGATAGTTCTTAAAACTTATGCATATAAATCATATTTCTTAAAAAGATGAAATATGTTTTCCAAATACTATGATCAAACAAATGGTGAAATTTCTCTCCAATTTTCACCCAATTAATATTTGAAAATCTATGGTCAAATGTAGCTAAGCGACTATCAAAACTCCACAACTGTGAACTATTGGAATATTATAATTTTTTGAATACCCTAATAGTAACTCGTTCACATAAAATGAAACAAAGAATAACAAAAGAGAGTAAATAAAATAAAATGTTAAGATGAAGGAATTTGATACCTGGCGATTTAGAGTGGTCGGGTCATGGCTACTCCAAAATAGAGAGAGAAGATTGGAATAGGGGCAGAGATTCGGGTCAAACTGGATCCGAATGACCTCGGCATGTTCGGTTTTTCCGGAGCAAATAAGATTGTAATTCGGGTCATGGACATTCCCCTGAGAGTACCCAACCTCCGTCTTCACTACTCCTCCAACCCTCTGGAAGGCCAATTCGACTCCCCAAAAGCAGCCGGCAGCAAATTGGGCAAACTCCAGACCCGACTGATCCGGGTTGTCGAGATCCGGATCCAGTGCTGGATTGGTGGTTGACTTGCTGCTGCTGTTACCCCCCATTGCTCAATCTCTAACAATACTAAGTTTGTGTATGTATTTATTTATATAGAAATGGATTGCATTTGCATGGGTAAAGATGTGACATTAATCTGAATCTGGTCATATAATTAGCTAATATCCATTATACATTTACCATTTGAATTTTCTTCTCTTGTTGGTAATAAAAACAAAAACAACTTGCTACATCTTATATGTGTTGACCAAGACCATATATTTGAATTAAGGAAATAGGAATCATAGATTATTACCAATAGGCATTAAGTTATGAGTTCCAACAGCCATTTTTGTAAATTCTTTTTTCACACCACCTGTATGTCTAATACTCATATTGGGATGCAACTAAATTTGAATATGCGTCGCAAAAGTCTCATATTGGGTAAAGAGCTTTCTAATAAAAGCAATTTCATACGTAAATTTTTTAAAAAAAAATCCTCCATACACAAAAACTTCTAATTAAGAATGAAGAAATATTTTTTCGTTTCACCACAATTTTTGTTGATATTTGTACTCTATCTATATGACTTCACTTTCAAGTTTCAAATAATGAAGTCACTATTTACAAGTGGGAAAAACAACGCAACAAAACAAACATGTAATATGTATTTATGATAAATGCTATAGTTTAAAATATTATAATTTGTAGTTATTAGTAGGGTTTTATAGCAAATTTCTCTCTCTCTCTCTCAAATAGTTGCAGCCCAAAAAATATACCACATATGACAATTGTATTATGTATCAAATGTATTTGTATTCCATATCAACTATAATTTGTATAGTATTTTGTATCAATTGTAGTATGATAATTTATATTCTATCAATTGTGTTTGTCGACAAAAATTGTGTTCGTTAATACAATTGACACAATTATAATCGATACATGATACAAAGCAATTGTATTTAGACAATTATATTTGTATTTGTATATTGTATCATTTATATTTGTGATACAACAAATACAACATGTATTCATCCTCTCTCCTCCCTCTCTTAATCTCACTCGCCTCTATTCTCAGTTGTATCAATTGTATTCGTGATACCAATACAACAAATACAACTGGTAGTCAACCTCTTTCCTAGATCTTGCTCGCCTCTCTCCTCCCTCTCCTAGTCTCACTCACCTCTCTCTGCCCCCTAACATGTAGCTATAATTCGTAATTAAGCAAATTATAGTTATAGATCTCTAATTAAATCCAAACTATAGTCATTTTTGAAAGTTTCCCCTTACAAGTTGAAGTCCATTTGCTTTCTGTGTTGGGCTTTTATAATTTCCAACTCTTGGGCCCAGCGTAAAAAATGGTTCTCTCTCTATGGGATTAGTAATCCCCTTTTTACCTGAGATAGCTAGTCTCACGATTTAAATACAAAATATATCTCGAGACACATAAAATATCCATAGCTAAATATTGGATAAAATAATCTTATAGTTTATCTCGTAATTATTGGCCTTGGTCCCACTGACCAAACCAACTCTAAATATTTTGAATACTCATAGTAATAATTAAGGGAAAAAGGAGAAGTCAACATATATATAGCACTCTAGAAGCTCTTTCTTAATTCGGCCTATATTGTAATACATTTAAAAGTAAAAGGTTTCAACTTTCAACGAAGAAAAATGAGAAGTCCTTTAATTGAATATAATTTATATAATATCAAGTAATTTTTCACCTTTTAACTATAATAATAATAACCAAGTAATGATAGTTTTAGCATGGTTGAGGAACAAAAGAGACCTTTCAACCACACCAAATGTACGAAAATGACCTATATATAAAGCATCACAAAATTATTAAGTGACCCTTTAGTAATGCAAATTAATAGAAATAACGTGTACTGATCACTTTTTTAGTTTTTTTTTTTTTTAAAGAAAGAAAAAATGATGGTCACCTAAAATTTTACTCAGGGAAGTTTTGTTATGAAATTTAAAATTTTATAATAATGACTACGTATTTTTTTCTATTATAAGAGTTTAAAAGTGGTTATTTTTCTGAATTTTATTAAGCATGCAAGTGGACAATATTTAAAAGAAGAATCATTTTTGTCTCCACAAAACCTCAAGAATAATGATGTTGAGTCCCTTTGTGTTCCAACTTGGCAGAGTCTTTGGGAACAATAGCAATATTAATGAGTACTTAGACAAAAATTCACACATCAATCTAAGGTGGGGAGGGTCATATATAATTATAGAAGATTCCTTGTTTTGAGGAAAAGAAACAAAGTAGTCCTTTTCTTTTAGGCCTTTCTGTGAATTGTCTCCTTGCATTAAATCATGGCATCCACTTCTTAACTGACCACTTCTCAATTGCAATAAGGATTGCAAATATAATATCTCTTGATAAAACTTTTCCAAAATATTGTGAGAGTAGTTTAGTCATATTTTATCTTTTTTTTTTTATTTTCCAACACGGTATTTGATACTAGGACTTGACTAGCTCCCTAATAAAAAAGATTCTAAACTCAACGAGACTAGAACACGCTATGTTTGGTTAAAGTGGAACAATACTTATAATATCTTATTTTATTTAGAATTTCTTAATAAAGCGAGACTACAAGTATATTTAATCAGATGGAGATATTTGTGGATAAGAATGAGATTTAAATAACTACTAGGTTGCAAAACCAAATAGCAACTAGGACTATATATATTGAGATTATACGTATGACCTTTTCAACCAAATATTTTCTTAGAGCAATTTCAATTTGGAATATGGTATTGAGTTTTTTAATACCATCCACAAACTAATTGAACGAAAAAGTGTCATTCTTTTATTGTTACTAATAGTATTAAACTATATAAATAAGGTCTGGGACCATATAGAACCTCTCTTGCAAATCGAAAGCTAGACCATACAGTCTCACTTCTTTAATCATCAAAATAACGCTTTAGTGATTTCAGCAGCGTTAGAAAATAGAATCCAAGACGCTTCAAAGAATTATAAGTTTATTTCGCTAATTTCCGCATGACACTTGATTATAAAAGAAACAGAACTTCAACAGATTGAAGCCAATATCAATAAATTACCTCACAAGTTTACTAGATCATTGAGCAAATTGGAGGAACATAAAAATTGACAGCCATCCACTACATGTACAAAATTCATTCCTAACAATTCTACTGCTGAAATACCCCAAATTTATGAGGATTTGTCCAACTCAAGACTGGCACACAGAGGAAAGCCACTGCACTATAACATATATAATACTAACATTCTATGTTCAATTCCTTCTCAAATTATATAGTAGCAGTACTAAACTTTTAGTGACACTGAGTTGTCAAGAAGCTTCTCACTTGATGATGGTGTAAGTTCATTTTTGGTTCCTCTTCTCTCTTTCTTTTGGGCAGAGATAAAGAGGACAAAGCTCTGGCGGACACCACCTTCTCAACAAGTGATTTCCATAGCCCATCATCTCCCTTTCGTTGCACCTTCTCTTTGAATTGTCTGTAATGTAAAATTGGACATAATTAGAGACTCGGCCCTACTGATGAACATGGAAAACTACAGTATTTAAAGCTGATATTTATGTAACACAGTTCAAACCTATCCATATTCCAACGTGTGGTAAGGTTACTCAAACATCTTCCAGAAGATATTTACATATACAGACAATTCTTTTGTAGGGATGAAATCAGAAAGAGACATTTCGACTATGAAGAAACTAAAAAGGAATTGTCACAAAAAGGCTGGCCCTGTTTGTAAGAGTTAAGTACCGCCTGTGTAAGGACTTAATAAAGTCACGATGGCGTTGATAAACTCTTTACAGCTGTTTCATAAAGGTCGTTACCAATGGCTGCTATTAGCCAATTGGAAATAGTAAGTGGATCAAAATTAAAGAGGAAACAGACAAGTACATGCCCGCTTGTTCTTTAATTTTTCTATAAAGACAAATCACTTAGTTATCATCTTAGTCCTGAAAATTCATTTGGGAACGATCCAAGGTCGAACATAACTGCCTATAAGGATAGGTAGTTGAACTGACTCCTTTTTCTTTTAAGCCAATGGACAGGTTCATCTTATCAAGTAGATGCAAAAAATGAAGATCAAATTAGCAACTCAATATGGTTTATACCTGCACAGTGGAACTCGACATTCATCAGGTTGATCACAGATAGACGAATGTAATCTAAGTAGCTGCCACATCCTTTTGCATCGCAGACAACCTCCATTCACCCTTCGTTTACATGTAGCAAAGTGTCGAATAAGTAGCTGGACACCTTGACATGTTTTGAATTTGCTACATGGCAGCTTCTTTGTGCAGGGCTCCTCACCACATGGCCCTACACTGGTGCATCCTTCAGTGCATATGTGCTCTATACAATCCATCGCTTCGCTTAGCTGTAAATACAAGTTCTGCTCCCTTCTATGTCTTCTTGTCCTCTTCTTCCTCTATAAGAACAAAATTCCAAACTTGATTGAGTAAACATTCACTGAATGATAAAGGAGGTACAAACAAATGCATCAATAATTATACAACTACTTCTTTCAATCCTATCAACGTACCGAATCAGCCTCATCCATGAACTGTAGAATTTCGAGTTCGAGTTGAGGATCATGATCAAGGAGGAACTTCCAACCCTCAGTCTTCTCAGTTTTCTTGAAATTAGTTGATATCAATTTCAAGCACTTCAGATATAGATCAGGTGCATCACAGAGCCTAGCCAATTGAAGCATATCCACAGCATTTTCAATAGTCAATTGCTCAGCTAACCCCTTTGTGCATCTCTGCTTTAGCTGTGGTACCAAGTACACATGAGAAAGTGCTAGAAGATGAATTCCATGTTTCTTCATCTGCTCTTTGTTACACCTGATCACAAAGGATAATTTGGTCATTACAGGCACAAAGATTTTTCTAAGAAAAAAAAAAGAAAAGATATTCTCTCCTCCAATAATAGTGGAAAACTTAGAACCGCCAACGCTTAAGTCTTTGACAAGATATTAATAATGAGAGGCAGGGATTGGTTTAGGTGTCAACTACCAAACTTTTAATCAAATTAAAAATTATCAATGGCTAATGATCACTTTCAACTACAGTAAATTTAGATCTACCATAATTCAAGCCACTCAGATTGAACGAGACTCGTCAAATAACATGCGAACACAAAAAAACACGAGTGAAATGAATTTGGTAGGAACAAATCTACGGCTAATGGTCACTTACAGCTCCAGTAAAAATTCAGATCTAACCTGATTCAAATCAATCAGGATTCAAAAGTTGAACGAGACGACTACTCATGAGAATAATATGAAACAGGATGAAATGGATCAAAAGAACTCACTTGAAAGAAGAGAGAAACTGAACAAACACGGAAACGGCATCGCAGGGAACACCGAGAATCCGGATAGTTTTCTCCGAGCTCCGCTTCTTCTGCGGCCGAACTAGTATGCTCTCCAGAACTGATGAAGCCGAAGCCTACAAATAATGTATCGCAAACGAAAACTAATCAGTACTTTAACAATTCAAATAGAATTTCCAACAATCGGATCAAAATTTTAGTTTCTATTCACATTTTCGAACTGAAAATTGACAATTCTCCTAAAGGAGGCGAACAATTCTCCCGTTTGAAAAAGTAAAATTGAAGTTCCTTAAATTCCGTACCAGAACAGTAGAATGTGCCGGAATGCGGTGTCCACCGGAGGTGATGATTTGAATGTCGAATTCCGACATTTCGCCGGCGTCAAAGTTATTCGGCGACATAAGATAAAGTTTTAGAAGAGTAATAATATGTATTGAATGAACTTTTCTTTCTTTTCTCTTGAGGGTTTAATAATTCAGTGTTGATTCATGGTTCGCATGTCTCCGTATATATAGCCAACTGACTCACCAACAGAAAAGCAAAAGGCGGGGACAGCGTGGACAATTCCAATTCATAAAAACTTCACGCGCGTCTCTCAGTACGTGAGCACCAATCTCTCTTACTGAAACAAACACAGTAAATCGTGAAGTTTAAATTCTTTAAGAGAGCGTGGGGTATTTGAGTTTTAGATGAAATTTCCATTTTTATCCCTGTAAGTTTTTATGGAGATTTTAGAAAAGATATGGATAAAGCACCTCGTCAATGACAGGCAAGGTCGAGAATTGTTAATAAACGGCCTTTAGAAAGTTTCAAAAGCCAAAAATTAAATAAATGGCCACTTTCTATTTACTTAGGGAATGACGTGTCATCCTAATCCTCTATTTACTATTCCATCTGGACATTTTTCTCAATTATTAAAATTCAAAAGTAGTAGCCATGTTGGCTTTCTTTGCCACCTCACAACCAATTTTGTTGTTAAATGACTATATTTAATGCCGCCTCAATCTTTGGTAGCGTTGTGGCCATACCATACATATTGGAGTAGTAGTTAAATATTTATCTTTAACCTCTATAACTTGTAATATTTGAATTTGATATACTTATAATAAGGGGAAAAATGATTGATAACACTAGTTTGCCTTACTATTTTTATTAATTGATGTTTAATATTAGATTTAATAAAAGTTTTGGATAAGTAATTAATACTAAGGATAAAATTAGAAAAAAGAAATTGAATATGTTAAAAGTGACAAGTAAAAATAGACAAGATGATTAGTTTTTGAAATATTCACTCACCAAAGTCCAAAACCCTAAGGGTCTGTTTGGAAAGCCCAAGTAATTAGAATTGGTGTAATTACTAGGGTAGTAATTACCAACCTAGTAATTACATTGACTTGCTTGTTAATTACACATGTCATGTTTGGATGCACAATTAAAATCCTAAAATTATATAAAATTTTCAAAATAAAAGATAATTATTAAAAATTAAAAAAAATTATTAGACAAATAAGGACATTTATAAATGATGTCAAAATTGAATATTTAAGATATATATTGTCTTTTCAGAATATGTTAATTAATAAGCATATGTTCTTAACTAATATTATAAAAATAATTGATTTATATTTTTCAACTTAGTATATTTAAATCAAATTAATCATAAAAACTAAAAGTACAAAATTTCTATGAATATTAAGAAATGTATGTTTGACAAAAGATTAATATCAAGTCTAGCTTTAAAAAAAAATAGTTTGCAATGTAAAATATCGAGTCAATACTCCTAAAACAAATGGAATTGAAAATACAACATAAGTTATAAATTCAAAACAAAAAAATTAACATAATACTCTTATGTTAAATTTCAAAATAACATACATAAATATGATTTAAAAGAAAAGAAAAATGTAAGTCCATAACTTCATTCAAGGGAAAAGGGTCTGAAAATACTCCAACTTTGGTTGAAATTGATGTTATGATACCAAACTTTATGGAGGACTTTTTACCCCCTGCACTATTTAATAGTGTATTTTAAAGGTATATTTGTGTCACGTGGACACATTACTATTTATAATGATGCAATATTTATGATGTCCACGTAGGCACATATATACCTTTAAATACACTATTAAATAGTCAAGAGGGGTAAAAGGTTCTTTCCAAAGTTTGGTATCGTAACAGCAATTTCGGTCAAAGTTCAGATATATTTCAGACCTTTTTCCCTTTATTCAATAATGAATTCTACTTTCATTTAAAAATTAGAATACTAGTAAAATTATACTAATTAATTTTTTTAGATACTACGAAAAATTGCATGGAATCACATGAAGTAGAGGTTGAGAATGAGAAGGAAATAAATTATAAATAATATTAAATAAAAATAGAATATTTTTAGAAAACATTAGAATAATAAAAAATAAAAAATACATTAAAATGAAAAAAATAGAAATAAAAGTAAGAAATTAAAAAGTAACTAATTACACCATGTGATTACCAGCAATTCACAATCTCCCACTGTAAATTGGAGAATGTAATGACCCCCTGCCAATTACACTCAATTGCCTGCTGACCAGGTAATTATATGGCCAACCAAACATGACAGACATTATAATTACACCCAGTTACACCAATTACTAGGGTGTCCTTCCAAACAGGCTCTAAAAGAAAATTCAGGTGAAATAGATAGTTAAATACAAAACTTTTTAAATTTCAACTTCAAAATCTATGATCCGACGAAAAGTTCCATATGACAAATGTTTATTGTCTAACGCTCAAAAGTCTTATTTTTTTCCATAAATAAACTTTGTGTACAATCACACAGTTTTACTTAAATTGGGATGGATAGAGTATACAATGCACTTTGCTTTCCAAAATTTAATTTCATGAGGTTTGCTTATTAAAGGCCAACAAATCTATGTGTTTCAGGTCAATTTTTTGTGAATATATGCATATATATGACAAACATTTAAAAATCTAGACACGTTGGCATTGATGGTGAACAGTACATTAAAACCATAAAAAAATACATTGCACTGCTAATTTGGATCTCTTGATATTGTTGAAACAATGAACAATATGAGTACTATAAAAGTCACTAAAAAGAGTTGTTAGTGAATATAGAGGCAAAAAGAGCAGAGATGACAATGATAGGCTAAAAGTGAAGATTAAGTTGCCATAGTTTAATATATTATAGTTAAGAAAGCAAAGTTGCAGTATTCAAATGTTGTTTATGTTTGGATTTTGGCCAAAGGATTTAATGAGAGGGCAGTTAGCTGCTAATAAATGAAGACAAACATAGAGAAGAATTTGGTAGAATAACTTCACGCAACAACCAGAATATGTCAAAATTAAGTAATTCGTCATTCTTAAATCTTAATCAAAAGTCTCGGATTTGAGTCTTTTTGAGTACGAAATCGTCTTTGGTAGCCGGTAGGGAATGTTTTATCCCCAAATATGGAACTTCTAGTACAAATCCAAATTTTGTAAGGCTCCAATGTAGATGCCAACCGTGGAAAAACAAAATAATAATAATATGCCAGAAGTTTTATAATTTGGATTAAATGAGTGTCTTCTTGAATGCCTCCTAGGCTCCTACACTCATCAGAAATTTTTATATATAATATTTGTAGTTACATATGCGTCTCAACTAAACAGGAAAAAATAATTGATTTTTTTACATAGCAATCACAAAAAAAAATTAAAAAAAATAAAAAAATATACAATCCTTAAAGCAAAAGAAACTCCTCAAGACCAACTATGGGTGAAGCATTGAAGAACTATTCACAATATCTAACGCATTTGACGATTACTTCACTGATAGTGACGATCTTGTTAATTAAAAAGTGAAAACTTAATTTTTTAAATTAATGATATCACTACAAGAAAATGGTGAATTACATGGGGATTAGTATGAAAATTTGCAGGTTTCTGCGGATTTTCATACTAATCCCAGGAAAATCCCCATGTAATTCACACTTTTTCTGTAGTGAATTTTAACGAACACGAATTTGATTTATGCTAGAAAAGAACACAACATTACTCAATAATAAATTTGATTAGAGTATAACTAGGACTCTAATGGTGTATAACGAATTTGATACACTGACAATGCACAAAATTTAAACTCTAAATTATTTCACTAAGAGAAATTTTAAAATTAAATAATTTTTAATTATAAAAATATTTTTAAAAAAAATAAATGCGTGACATAAATTATAAAATAGCACTAAAAATATATATTCATGGCATGTGGCACTAGATAATTGATATGTGCATCCCATAATTTGGAAAATTCCCATACTACATATAAAAAATGCACCATTACATTATGATTCACGTGGTTCCAACATTGATGAAATAAAAGTCATGGTCAAGTTGCCATTATATGCTGGTCCAATAAATTCAACATTTTCGCTATGTGCAATGTTTCTGATTTCATAAATTTATTCTCTCTTTAATTAACTTCTACAGTACCTTCTCGATTAATAAGAGGGAATTCAAGAGACAAAAAATCACAAAGGTAAATGAACCAAAAAAAAAATTCTAGTGCAGTGATATTTTCTTGTGTGATTACACGGGATATGTTATTGCTATGCTATCAATGCTGTTTTATTTATGTAAAATAACAAACGTATGAGGTCGGATTAATTAATTTGTTATATCTTCCGTAAAGATTGGTATAATTAGAGACGTAATATTTTTTTAAAGAATATTATGAAAGTTTGTCAAAGGTCAAAATCCACACGTTTTAAATGTGGGACACACTTACATTAGAATTTCTGGTTTTCCGCGAGGATATTACGATATTAAACATTGGTAATACCGATCACGAGGTAATATTATAAAATATTTATTGACGATTAACAAGGCTACCATTCAATATATTTGGAGATGTTTTCTTTAAAAAAAATATTATTCTTCCTGTCTCAATTTATGTAAGTTAGTTTGACCTTAACATAATTTAAGACTTTTGAAATTATTGATCTATAATAAATTGTTTGTGTGACTATAAATCATTTTACTAAAAATAAAATGAGTATTTTAAATTTATATTAATACTAAATATAGAAAAAAAATTATTTTGAGATTTAATAAAAAAAAATTAAGTAATATAAACTGAGACATGTCGTAAAGCCACGAGCATGTGATGCTTTGCTTAGGTTATTGACCTATATATTTATTAATAATAACTTAACATAGTATTTTTGTTGGTTTCCAATATGAACGGAAGGTTGGAATTGAGACCTATCTTATCATTGCTTGAAAGTCACACAAACTCAATCTATAATGGTGTATTTTATCAAGAGAATAAAAGTATTGTAGTTTTCCCCCTTTATTTTTTGAAAAAATATAATTTCATCATATATATATATATACACTTTTGGTTCATTTACACTTTGTGTGTGAAAATAAATTGGGAGAGAAAGAAGTCATGATAATTTACTTCGATAGAAATGAGACAATTTGTTAATGGTAGAAAAATAAACGGATACAAAGTTGTATAACAAAAGCTAAATATAGAATGTTGTAGAAAGGTGTTTTTTCTTCAGGTATTAGGTCTAATTCATCAACGTACAAGGTTGAATGGATGGGGAAAAAGTATATATATACATCAAAGGAAAAATAACTTTTTTTAAGGGAAGGTTCTTCGTTTCAGCATTTTATTGCGGGTATATATTGTCTCTTTCACTGAAAAGAAATAAGTAACTTCCATTTTCTGGACCTATGGAAAAGTAATATAAAATGAAGAGAATAATTCATAAGGTGAATAAGTGATAATAATTTTTTAAGACATATTCAATTATCACATCCACTATCAACTAGGGGTGTACAAAATCGAACCGAAAATCGAACCAAACCGCAAACCGAGTCAAACCGGAAAAAAAAACCCAACTAGTGGTTGGTTTGACTTAGTTTGGTGTTGGAAAAAAAACCCGACTATATTTGGGTTGGTTTGGTTTTAACTAAAAAAAACCAACCCGACATTATATATATAATTTTAAAATTTTATTTTATACATAAAAATATTTACTTTGATATAATTTTTATCTTTTAATATATTATTTCAAGTTTGAAACTTAGAATTCTGAATGGCTCAATAAAGATTATAGTTCACAAATGTTGGTAATTATAAAGGTTAAATCAAAATCAAATTAATACTAATGCAAAAAGAAAATCAATTCAACACTAAGAATGACAAAAATATTGAATATTTGTTCTTTGATTTTACATTGGTTTAGACAATTCAAATACATAATCTAATTTTAATTTCCTTTAATATTTAGTAAAGTAACTAATACTTATTAAACTTATTTTAGCATG
>JAJOOR010016881.1:0-16604 GCA_036250505.1 Solanum acaule
CTCCTAACGGTGATCTGCTGAAGATGTTTAAGAGGGACAAGTGTGATGTTCGGCTCTTAAAGAAGCTGAGGATGACTTTGCTTGGTCTTCAGGCTATGTTAAGTGATGCAGAGAATAAGCAAACATCAAATCCATACGTGAGCCAGTGGCTTAATGAGCTTCGAGATGCTGTGGACAGTGCTGAGAACTTAATTGAAGAAGTCAATTTGAAGTTTTGAGACTAAAGGTAGAAGGTCAGTGTCAAAATCTTGGAGAAACAAGCAACCCACAGGTAAGTCACCTCAGCTTGTCCTTGAGTGATGAATTTTTTCTTAACATAAAGGATAAGTTGGAAGAAAATATTGAAACATTGGAGGAGTTGCAAAAGCAAATTGGCTGTCTTGACCTGAAATCGTGTCTTGATTCGGGTAAACAAGAAACTAGAAGACCTTCGACTTCTGTGGTTGATGAATCTGATACCTTTGGTAGGCAGAGTGAAACAGAGGAATTGGTGGGCCGTTTATTATCTGTTGATGCAAATGGTAGAAGTTTAACTGTAATCCCTGTTGTTGGAATGGGGGGCGTGGGCAAGACAACACTTGCTAAAGCTGTTTACAATGATGAGAAGATGAACGACCATTTTGATTTGAAAGTTTGGTTTTGTGTGTCTGAACAATATGATGCTTTCAGAACAAGTCATTCAACTGTGGATTGCTAATAGTCTAGTACAGAAGTTGCAAAAAGATGAAACGGTTGAAGAACTAGGCAACCAGTACATTCTCGAGTTGAGATCAAGATCATTGTTAGACAGGGTCCCTGATTCTTTTAAATGGAAGGGAGGGGAATTCTCAAGAGAGGACTTTTACAAATATTCTCAAATGGATGGTGAGAAATTCTTTATGCATGACCTTGTCAATGATCTTGCCCAAATTGCATCTTCAAAACACTGTACCAGGTTGGAAGACATCGAAGGATCTCATATGTTTGAACAAACTCGACACTTGTCGTATTCCATGGGTGATAGTAAGTTTTCGTCATATTCAATAGGAGATGGTGATTTTGGTAAATTGAAAACCCTCTACAAATTGGAGCAATTAAGGACATTGCTTCCGATAGATATCCATCTCCATTTGTTTTCAGTTAATCTAAGCAAGAGGGTGCTGCATAACATACTTCCAAGACTAACATTCTTAAGGGCATTGTTATTTTCTCGTTATGACATCAAGGAGTTATCAAATGACTTATTTATCAAATTAAAACTCCTAAGATTTTTGGACCTTTCTTGGACAAAGATAAAACAGTTACCAGACTCAATTTGTGTGTTGTACAACTTAGAGACACTTATCGTGTTGTTTTGTGCTTATCTTGAGGAGTTACCGCTGCAGATGGGAAATTTGATCAACTTGCGTTACCTTGACATTAGGCGCTGTTCTCGGTTGAAGTTGCCGCTACATCCTAGTAAGTTGAAAAGCCTCCAGGTGCTATTAGGAGTTAAATGTCTTCAAAGTGGTTTGAAACTCAAAGATTTGGGTGAACTACACAACTTGTATGGATCTCTATCAATTGTAGAGTTGCAAAATGTGGTTGATAGAAGGGAAGCTTTGAAGTCAAACATGAGGGAAAAGGAACATATTGAGAGGTTATCATTGTCGTGGGGTACAAGTATTGCTGACAATTCACAAAGTGAAAGAGACATACTCGATGAACTACAACCAAACACAAACATAAAAGATCTGGAAATCTCTGGATATAGAGGGACAAAATTTCCGAACTGGTTGGCTGATCATTCCTTTCTTAAGCTAGTGATGTTGTCTCTTAGCAACTGCAACAACTGTGATTCCTTGCCAGCACTAGGACAACTTCCTTCTTTGAAATCCCTCACCATTGGGTATATGGATCGAATAACAGAGGTGACCGAAGAATTCTATGGTAGCCCATCTTCAATAAAGCCATTTAACTCTCTTGAAAGGCTTGAATTTAATTGTATGACCGGGTGGAAGCAATGGCACGTACTAGGAAGTGGAGAGTTCCCTGCACTTCAGAACCTTTCAATTAAAGACTGTCCCAAGTTGATGGGGAAATTGCCTGGAAATCTTTGTTCTTTGACAGGATTGAGAATTTCAAATTGTCCGAAATTCAATTTGGAGACACCAATCGAACTTTCAAGTCTAAAAGGGTTTGAAGTTGTTGGTTCTTTAAAGGTTGGAGTTCTTTTTGATCATGCTGAGCTATTTGCATCCCAACTTCAAGGAATGATGCAGCTAGAGTCATTAATTATCAGTAGGTGTGACTGTCTTGCCTCCTTGCATATTAGCAGTCTGCCGAAAACCTTGAAGAAAATAGTGATATCTGATTGTGATCAATTGAAATTGATATCTAACTGAATGTAATTCTATAAATGAGATATCACCTGAGCTGGTCCCAAGAGCACACTATTTGAGTGTAAATAGGTGCCACAGCCTTACTAGGCTTTTGATTCCTACTGGGACTGAAGATCTCCATATTTCTGGATGTGAAAATCTTGAAATACTTTTGGTGGCATCCAGGACTCCAACGTTGTTGCGAACTATTAAAATTCTCAGCTGCAAGAAGCTGAAGTTGCTGCCAGAACATATGCAGGAACTTCTTCCATCTCTTAATCATCTCCTCCTGAATTTTTGTCCAGAAATAAAGTCCTTCCCTGAAGGAGGGTTGCCCTTCAGTCTAGAAGTCCTTCATATCTGGTATTGCAAGAAACTGGAGAATGATCGAAAGGAGTGGCATTTACAGAGACTCCCCTGTCTCAGAGATTTTAAAATCTTCCATTTGGGTAGTGACGAAGAGATTCATTGGGAGTTGCCTTGCTCAATTCAAAGACTTGAGGTTCGCAATATGAAAACATTAAGCAGCCAACTTCTCAAAAGCCTCACCTCTCTTGAATCTCTATCCACTGCTAATTTACCTCAAATCCAGTCACTGATCGAAGAAGGGCTTCCCTTGTCTCTTTCTTCACTAACATTAAGAGGCCATCATGAGCTCCATTCACTGTCAACTGAAGGTCTTCGGGGCCTCACTTCTCTTAGGCGTCTAGAGATTAGCTACTGCTTTCAACTCCAATCTCTTCCGGAATCAGCGCTTCCCTCCTCCCTCTCCTGGCTGACCATCCAATCTTGTACTAAACTCCAACATCTTCCAGAGAAAGGGATTCCCTCTGCCCTCTCTAAGCTATCTATTTCAGACTGTCCATTACTCAATCCACGTCTAGAATTTATGAAGGGGAATACTGGCCAAATATTGCTCATATTTCCACTATAGAGATAGATGAGGAATACCTGTGATGATCAAAACAAATGGTACTCTGACAGATGTAAGTGATTCTCCAAATAATTTTCAAGACTTCTCTTTGTTTGTTTATCAATTGATTTTCTATCACAAAAGTTATAAGTCTCTTTATTCCCTTGTTTCTAGTCCCAGTCACTTCCTGTACAACACGAATGGTAAATGAATTATCTGTTAATTATACTCTTAACAAGGTGTGAGCTCACACGATTTTCCCCAAAAGACCTCACACTATTAAGAAATCTTACACCTTATATGTAGCTTCCCAATCTTTTCAGTTACCAATGTGGAGCTTTGTTCGCATGCCTATTAGCAGTCTGTCAACTTCGGGGCCGCATGTTGCTTCGACATCTAGCTATCTGGGACTGCCCTTATCTCCATTTTGAATTGCCCTTATCTTCAATCTCTTCCAGTAAAAGGGATGCCTCCTTCCATCTCTACACTATCTATTTACGAGTGCCCATTGCTCAAACCAGTCCTAGAATTTGACACGAGGGTTTTTTGGCCAAAAATTGCTCATTTTTCACCATAATTATTGATAGGGATACCAGTATTGATTAAGAGAAATGGTACTCTGATATATGCAATTTTAATTCTTTCTTTTTTCATTATTTATTTATTTTTTATTAACTTCTCTTTGCTTGTTAGTTAATTCTTTTCCTTTGTTAAATGTTTAAGCAGCGCAAAGCGTCTATTGCCACTGTGAAGCCGAGGAATAATCTTGGATCGGGATGAGTTTAATTTTAGATGACAGCCAAAGGTGAGAAAAAGAAAGCTGGTATGGAATTGAAATAATCCGCTTCGAAAAGTTGATAGCTCAATGTAATATTAATGAACTAGTAATCTTGTCAGCAGGATGTTTATTGTCTTGGATCTTCATCTCAATTGCAATTCATGAATTCTTGTTATATATATTCACTCTTAGAATATTGACACTATTTCACAGTATCTCTTTTCTTAATGTAATATCAATGAGCTAGTAATCTTTTAAGACTATCGTTTCTTGTATTTTAACCTATGTTCTCCCTCAAATCTCGCAGACTGGGAAAATTTTTGCCATCATGAAAAGTTGTTCGGCTTTGTTCCCCATTTCTTGTGTCTTCCACAGAGATAAGGGGTCCAAAGGAATGCAGCCTCATTTTTCAGTCAGGTAGCCAAGATCTTGAAAAGAGTTGCATCAAGCTTGAAATTTAGAGAATTTCGAAAAAACTTCCAATATCTGCTTCCACATTTAAGCCTTGTTATCGCATTAATTTCAAGTTTTATATTGGAATACTTCCAGGTTTTCTTCCAACATATCACAATAAGTTGTGGAAGGAGGAAGTGGTTTAGAGTAATGCAAGTGCTAACTTTTGAATAGGCAAATATCCGCTCAACTGTGATCGGTCAACAGAATGTAGGTGCAGAAAGGTACTTTCTCTTTTCGCTGGAATTTGACTCTACTACTTTTCTTTTATCAAACTGAGAAGGAAAAGCAAAATTTTGTACAAGGAGTTTCTCCTATAGCACATGAAGATCATTTCTATTTTCTTCTCTTCTGTCAGCAGCTCAACAAAGTACAAGGTTCGATTGATCAGTTCCTCTGCAAAGATACGATGTCATTTCCTCATCCAGATTAGCTGAAGTTGCCACCAGAACCAATGCTAGAATTCCCTCCATCTCCCGAAAGAATGGTAGGCATTTCATTCTCAGGGAAATAGGATATATTTTTGTATGAAACTCTGATGGTTGTTGTTCACTGCAACAGCTGCAATTCAAAATTGAGAAATTTTACTTGCTCAAATGCCCATTTTATCATTTTGTGTTTGAGTAATTTTAACTGTTGTGGTCTCTATCAGGTAAACATGTCGATCGTGAGAGTTCCTTCCATCTGTATGTCTAAAATGTGCTCCTCAGACTCAAAGAATGACTGCTTAAAACATTTGTCTTGAAATGCTGAATCTGCATTTAGACCAACAGTGTTACAAGGTCAAGTTGGTATATCCAGATGGTGTCGTCCACGAGTTTGGTAATACTTCCATCCTCAACATTGCTCTGTTGTGCGCGAGTTTATATCATCAGATGAAATTTTATTTTGTATGTATATATAGTAAGTGATGTATATGATCTTAGTTGAGTTGAAGTAGCAAATATTGCTATGTTGTCCTTGAGAATGTTCAGGATTGAGATTACAAGTGAAGTTAGTTTAGTATAATTACGAAAGACAAAGTTGGACCTCTTTATAGTGACGGACATCTTTTTGGCTGCTATAGTGAATGATTGCTATTGTTACACACCTTAATAATATTTGACGTTTAGATCTTATTTGGTGGTTATTGATAAAAGAAATATGCAAGAAGTCATTTCCTCTTGACCTTTTATGCTATAGAAGAAAACAAAATACTTGACAGGGAAAAGACATAAAATCCGTCGGAACTTGTCCCGAAAAGTTGAATATATTGTGGCAACCTATGATACACAAGTACTATCTAAAAGTGAATTAATTTGCTAGAGCAAAAGAGGGTGCCTTTCTGCTTGGCCTATCTTTTCATAGTATTTGATTTCATCAAATAAAGAGAAAATTATATAAGGAATACTTCTGAAAACATTAATTTCAAGAAAACAATTAGTAGGAAGTTTCTGGTCATTTTCTAAAGCTAATGCTAGTTGATTGTAGAGACCAATAGTAGGAATGTTGTTGAATTAATAATTAAATTAATAGAAGATTTGTGTAATCTTTGAATTAAATCAAATGACTTTTTTAAAAATAAATTATACGTTGAAAACAAGACAATGTAGTGGTTAGATTTTGACTTCAAAGACGCATCTTCTATGAAAAATTATTTTAAAAACAATTTTTTATAACCACTACTTATAATTTACTCATTTGCCTTTATATAATGGTGGTGTCCACCAATAATTTATTATTATTGTATGGAATTTGATAATCAAGCCAATTTTTTAAAATAAATATGCCTCAAAGTGAAGAAGGAGACAGCTAAGCTGTGGAAAATAAGAGAGAAAAGTCATTCTCCAAAATTGGTATAACAATTGCAAATTAATTAGCAGACAGTCAGTATATTGTTTGCATATTGCTCAAGCATTCAACAAGTAAACCATTTTGTGATTCTTTGTTTTGTTTTTCAGGTTTCAGAAATGGAGTTTGGCTTAGCAGTTGGTGGTGCATTTCTCTCTTCAGCTTTGAATGTTCTCTTTGATAGGCTTTCTCCTAATGGTGATCTGCTGAAGATGTTCAAGAGGGACAAGCGTGATGTTCGGCTCTTAAAGAAGCTGAGGATGACTTTGCTTGGCCTTCAGGCTGTGTTAAGTGATGCAGAGAATAAGCAAGCATCAAATCCATACGTGAGCCAGTGGCTTAATGAGCTTCGAGATGCTGTGGACAGTGCTGAGAACTTAATTGAAGAAGTCAATTATGAAGTTTTGAGACTAAAGGTAGAAGGTCAGTGTCAAAATCTTGGAGAAACAAGCAACCCGCAGGTAAGTCACCTCAGCTTGTCCTTGAGTGATGAATTTTTTCTTAACATAAAGGATAAGTTGGAAGAAAATATTGAAACATTGGAGGAGTTGCAAAAGCAAATTGGTTGTCTTGACCTGAAATTGTGTCTTGATTCGGGTAAACAAGAAACTAGAAGACCTTCAACTTCTGTGGTTGATGAATCTGATATCTTTGGTAGGCAGAGTGAAACAGAGGAACTGATTGGTCGTTTGCTGTATGAGGATGGAAACAGAAAGAATCCGACTGTAGTTCCTGTTGTTGGAATGGGGGGCGTGGGCAAGACAACACTTGCTAAAGCTGTTTACAATGATGAGAGTGTGAAAAAACATTTTGATTTGAAAGCTTGGATTTGTGTGTCTGAACCATATGATATGCTCAGAATAACAAAGGAGTTACTTCAAGAAATTGGTTTAAAGGTTGATAACAATCTGAATCAACTTCAAGTAAAATTGAAGGAAAGCTTAAAGGGAAAAAAGTTTCTTATTGTCCTAGATGATGTCTGGAATGAAAACTATTAAGAGTGGGATGACTTGAGAAATCTTTTTGTACAAGGAGATGTAGGAAGTAAGATCATTGTGACGTAAGGAGAGTGTTGCCTTGATGATGGGTTGTGGGCCAATCAACGTGGGGACTCTGTCTAGCGAAGTCTCTTGGGATCTATTCAAGCGGCATTCATTTGAAAATAGGGATCCTGAGGAACATCCAGAACTTGAAGAGGTTGGAATACAAATTGCACACAAGTGCAAAGGATTGCCTTTAGCTCTAAAGGCACTTGCTGGTATTTTACGCTCCAAATCAGAGGAGGATGAGTGGAGAGACATTTTAAGAAGTGAAATGTGGGAGCTGCCAAGTCGTTCAAATGGAATCTTACCAGCGTTGATGTTGAGCTACAATGATCTTCGTCCACATTTGAAGCGGTGTTTTACTTTTTGTGCAATATATCCGAAATATTATCTATTTTGCAAAGAACAAGTTATTCACCTGTGGATTGCTAATGGTCTTGTACAGCAGTTGCATTCAGCTAACCAGTACTTTCTCGAGTTGAGATCGAGATCATTGTTTGAAAAGGTCCGAGGGTCTTCTGAATGGAAATCGGAGGGATTCTTAATGCATGACCTTGTCAATGATTTGGCCCAAATTGCATCTTCAAATCTTTGTATTAGGTTGGAAGAGAACCAGGGATCTCATATATTGGAACAAAGTCGGCACATATCCTATTCAATGGAAAAAGGTGATTTTGGTAAACTGAAAACCCTCAAAAAATTGGAGCAATTGAGGACATTGCTTCCCATCAATATCCAGCGGCATCCATGCTATCTTAGCAAGAGGGTGCTGCATGACTTATTGCCAAGACTAACATCCCTAAGGGCACTATCACTGTCTCATTATATCATTGAGAAGTTGCCAAATGACTTGTTTATCAAATTAAAGCACCTAAGATTTTTGGACCTTTCTTGGACATTTATAAATAAGTTGCAGATTCAATTTGTGTACTGTACAACTTAGAGACACTTCTGTTGTCACATTGTAGTTATCTTAAGGAGCTACCTCTACATATGGAAAAATTGATCAACTTGCGTCACCTTGACATTAGCGAAACTCATTTGAGGACACCCCTACATCCAAGCAAGTTGAATTAGTAATTACTGATTGTAAGTCTCTTACCTCCTTATCTATTAGTATTCTGCCGAGTACCTTGAAGAGAATAAGAATATCTGGTTGCGGGGAACTGAAATTGGAGGCGTCAATGAATACTAAGTTTCTCGAGGAATTGTCTCTAGTAGGATGTGATTCACCTGAGTTTGTCCCAAGAGCACGCTATTTGAGTGTGAGAAGTTGCAACAACCTTACTAGGCTTTTGATCCCTACTGCCACTGAAAAACTCAGAATTAGTGATTGTGATAATCTTGAAATACTTTCAGTGGCATGGGGGACTCAAATGACATCATTGCATATTTTCAACTGCAAGAAGCTGAAGTCGCTGCCAGAACATATGCAGGAACTCCTTCCATCTCTTAAGGAACTGTCACTGTCTGAATGTCCAAATATAGAGTCCTTTCCTGAAGGAGGATTGCCCTTCAATTTACAAGTCTTTTGGATCTCCCATTGTAAGAAACTGGTGAATGGCCGAAAAGAGTGGCATTTACAGAGACTCTCCTCTCTCAGAGATTTAACCATCCACCATGATGGTAGCGATGAAGAGGTTCTTGCTGGTGAAAAATGGGAGTTGCCTTGCTCTATTCGAAGGCTTAGCATATCCAATCTGAAAACATTAAGCAGCCAACTTCTGAAAAGCCTCACTTCTCTTGAGTGCCTATATGCTGCTAATTTACCTCAAATTCAATCACTGCTGGATGAAAGGCTTCCCTCCTCTCTTTCTGAGCTACAATTAACTAGACATCATGATCTCCATTCGTTATCGACCGAAGGTCTTCAGCGTCTACAGATCTCGAATTGCTCTAATCTCCAATCTGTTCCCGAGTCAGGGATGCCCTCCTCCCTCTCTCAGTTGACCATTTCTAATTGCCGTAATCTCCAATCTGTTCCCGAGTCAGGGACGCCCTCCTCCCTCTCTCAGTTAATCATTTCTAACTGCCGTAATCTCCAATCTATTCCAGTTAAAGGGTTGCCCCCTTCCATCTCTGAACTATATATTTCTAAATGCCCATTGCTCAGAATACTGGTCAAAAATTGCTAATATTCCCACAATAAATATTGATGGAGAATTCCAGTAATGATTAAAGGAAATGGTGCTCTGATAAATGTAAGTTCATTCTTTCTATTCTTTTCTTTTTTTTTTAATTTTTTTTTTGTTTACTTCCCTTTGCTTGCTTGTTATTTATTTTCCTTTTTTAAATCTTTGAGCAGTGCAAAACATCTATTGCCACTGTGAAGCCGAGGAATCATCTTCAGACGAGATGGGAACACTGTAGACGAGATCTTAATGAACTAGAAATCTTTTACCATGAACATATATGTTAATAATTATTGCCTTTGGAAATTCATCTCAATAGCAACTCATATATTCTCGTTAAGCCTCTTCCATAGACTCAATTGTCTTAATGTAATATTAATGTACTAGTAAGACTCTCTTTGCTTGTCTAATAACATATTTTCTCCATCAACTTGCAGACTGGAAAATCATGAAAGTTGTTCGGCTTTGTTACCCAATTCTCGTCTCTTCCACAGAGATAAAGGGTCCAAAGGAATTCACTTTATCAGTCAGGTAGCCCAAACCTTGGAATTTAAAGAAATTGGTAAAGACTTCCCAATATCTGCTTCTTTTATTTAAAGCATGTTATATCACATTGATTTTTCAAGTTTGATGCGACTTCTTTTGATAGCATATACTGAGCTTTTGTCAGTAATTGGAGTTTTAGCACAATAGCTTTTGTGTTTGTGTGTATATAAACCAAAAACCTGACTTACCTATACTTGTTTGTAATTGATGTAGTCTATGCATACTTGGTGAATTGACCAAGTCACGTTTTCATGTTCCAATTGAACACTGTCCATTTTTGATTATTCTCAAAGGATAAGATTATTCTCTTTACCAAACATATGCGGATCCAATCACGATCTTATATATAAGAACAAAAGATCTTTCTTGATCAATCCCTTTGCACATACTCAGATCGTGTTGGATCGATCTAACCTCAGAATTTGGATTGATGGCCACTTCATCTGGTATGCCCATGATATCCTTTCTTTTTTTGCAGTTTCTCTCTGTCACATACTAATGAATATTGATACAAGCAATTATTTTATCTCACTTGCCTCTTATGCACATATTTTCTCCCTTGAATCTTGCAGAATACAAAGTTAAGCACAATCATGAAAGCTGTTCAGCTTTGGTAGGATTTTGACAGCAATCAATACAGCATTTGATTGTTGTTTCAGTTAGGTTGCTCCTTTTCACTAATGTAACTGTAGTTTTTCCAAAATGTAAGTCCTTTTTCAGCAGTCATGTGATGCTAATTTCTTCTGTAGTCGTCTGAAATTTGATAAGCACAAAAAGATATTTTTACTTCCATAGCTTGGTCTTTACCAGTTTTATATGCATGTCACAAAACCAGTTTTAAAAGGATGATAGACTTGATTAGTTTTGTATGTACGTTATGAGAAGAATGATCATCTCTAGGATGGTTTTAGAATAGCAAATTAAGAACTTTACTATTTTCTTCTGTTTTGTCAGGAATTTGACAACAGTATGATCAGTTCCTCTGCTCTATTTTGAGAATGATTTGGCAATGATACAATGTCATTTCCTCGTGGAAGGTTCTTTCAGTTTATAGCTGAAATTTGCCACCAGAACACCTGAAAGAACTCCTTCCACATCTAGACAAAATTGTAAGTTAATTCTTTCTTTTTTTATTTTTTTTATTTTTGTTTACTTCGCTTTGTTTGCTTGTTAAATCTTTGAACTAGTAGTCGTTTACCATGCACATATATGTCAGCAGGGATGTTCACTGTCTTGGAAATTCATCTCAATTGCAATTTCATGAAATCTTGTTACTGAGCTAGTAATCTTTTAAGACCATTGTTTCTTGTAGGCATAATACATATATTGGACCCTAAACTTGGCTTCAAATTTTAACTTTGACCTCCAACTTTCATAGTGCACAACCAGACACTTTAACTATCCAACTTTTAAATAAATAAACACGCGAGTCCTAGCTGGCAAAATGCGTGATGTGCACTTATTTTGCGCTCGTTAGGAGTAATTTTAGAGGCCCACAACAGTAAATAAAATGCTGAAATGACAACTCTACCCTTAATGAATCCCTTTTATATATATCTTTTTATTTTCAAATCAAAATCTCATTTTTTTCCTCCTCTTTGAAACCAAGATTTTTTCCTCTCTTTAGAACGATTTTTGCTCATATTTAGTGCAAATGGCTTCTAATTTTTTTGTCATTGTGAAAAAAGAGCTATAATGAAGATTTCTTAGTTTGTAAACAATTCATGTCGTTGGTTTCTTGAATGTGAAGATGGTCGGATATAGTTCCATTTAAGACATCTTTTTTTTTTGTTTAAATTTTAGTTCTCAAGATTCAATTTTGATAGTGAATTTGTTCTTCTTAAACAGGTTGGATGCAAGTTTTTTAGGTGGTGTGGACTTGATTATACTGAACACGGTAGAATTGCTATTTCGGGGTTTACAAAAGAGGATAAAAAAACATGATGAAGAAAAGGAAAAAATTAGGAGGAATTAATTTTGATTCTTGTATATAAATTAAAATTAATTTTGATTTTTTTTTTAGTTCTAAAATTGACGTGTAAAATATTTAATTAGTTGGCAGCCATTGAGTGGCTCACTAATACACGTTGGAGCGTTTGCATTTCACGCTCTTTGGCTGCAAAAATCGCGTGTTTATTTATTTAAAAGTTGGATAGTTAAAGTGTCTATTTGTGCACTATGAAAGTTGGAGGTCAAAGTTAAAATTTGAAGCCAAGTTTAGGGTCCAATATATGTATTATGCCTTTCTTGTACTTTAACTTACGTTCTCCTCAAATCTCGCCGACTGGGAAAAATTTTGCCATCTTGAAAAGTTGTTCGGTTTTGTTCCCCATTCCTCGCCTCTCCCACAGAAGATAAGGGGTCCAAAGGAATGCAACCCCATTTTTCAGTCAGGTAGGCAAAACCTTGAAAAGAGTTGCATCAATCATGAAATTTAAAGAAATTCGAAAAGACTTCCACTATCTGCTTCCACATTTAACCCTTGTTATACCGCATTAATTTTAAGTTTTGTACGACTACATTTGATAGCATATACTGAGCTTTTGTTAATAATTGGATATTCAGAGATTAGGACTGAACATATAAACAGTAAGCTGATAACTTTGGAGATTATGAAGTTTCCTTCAAATGATTTTCATTAGTCAACCTTGAGTGGGACCTCAAAACTAGGGGAAAGGCAAGGAAGTATATCCTACTCAGAATAAATTCAAGGTTAGGTAACAAAAAACGATTTACACATGTTTCAGTTACCAAGATGTTTATATTGTAGTGGTAGTAGTTGTAGTTTAATTTGTTAGAATTAACATCATAACTAAGAAAGAGTCATCTCTTAATAATTCTTCTAGTTTTAGCTGATGCATATAAGCTGTTCAACATATGACGCTGTCTTAACGCGTTTGTTGCAATTTACTGTCCAGATGATTTAGTTTTTTGGAATTCGCCCTCTTTAGTCCAGAAGCTTGACTTGTTCGTTGATCCATTACTAGTCATTTTCTATTCTCAGTAAAATCATCCAGTGCTATCAACTATCAGAACTGATATTTGTGAAAATTAATATACATCTGATTTTTCTTATAACTGAGGCTGACACAAGCTCTGTGTATTGTACAGTTCAACCTTGATTTTCTCCGAGTAATTGCTTGCAGTAGAAGGATTAGTCAGCCTATAGATTTGATGCTACTAGTTTAATGCTTGGCTGTATTAACAATCAATTCTTCTACCAATTTCATCAGCTCAATAGTTTTCACTTGATTGGACAATTAAGTTGTCGAAGGAGGAAGTGGTTTAGAGTAATGCATATGTTAACTTTTCATAAGAGCCAAATATCAGCTCAACTATGATCAGTCAGCAGAGTGTAGGTGAAGAAAGTTACTTTCTCTTTTCCCTGGAATTTGACACTACTACTTCTCTTTACCAGACTGAGAAGGAAATATTGAGCAAAATTTTGTACAAGGAGTTTCTTCTATAGCACGTTAAGATTGTTTCTATTTTATTCTCTTCTGTCAGCAATTCAACATATTACAAGGTTCAATTGATCAGTTTCTCTACTCCATTTTGAGAATGATTTGGCAAGATACAATGTCATTTCCTCGTCGAGATTCTTTCAGTAATAGCTGAAGTTTGCCACCAGAACCAATACTAGAATTCCTTCCATTTTTCGAAAGAATGGTTGTTCACTGCTCCAGCTGCACTTCAAAATTGTGTAAACATGTTGACCGCGAGATTTCCTTCCAGCTGTATGTCTAAAATGTGCTCCTCAGACTCAAAGAATGACTGCTTAAAACGTTTGGCTTGAAATGCTGAACCTGCATTTAGACCAGCAGAGTCACAAGGTCAAGTTGGTAATGTCCAGATGGTGTCGTCCACGAGTTTGGTAATACTTCCATCCTCGATATTACTCTATTGTGCGCGAGTTTGAAGCATCAGATGAAATTTTATTTTGTATGTACATATAGTAAGTGGTGTTATTTCCAAGTTATGCATATGATCTTAAGAATGTTGAGGATTGAGATTATAAGTGTAATTACGAGGGACAAAGTTGGACCTCTTTATAATGACGGACATTTTTTTGACTGCTATAGCGAATGATTGTTATTGTTACACACCATTCACCTTAAATACTGCCGTTTTGGATAATTCAAACCCCAAAATTTGATTACTTCTTGGACATAGAGTATCTTACTTGATGAATTAATGAAATAGAGTACAAACTGGTCTAAACATCATTATTATATATATGGAAATTTACATAAATTTCACTAGTTTAGGAATTAATTACTTGGATAAGTTCTAGTTTGCAATATTACGTATCCTATCAGATTTTGGTGCGTCCAAATACATGCATCTCGGGATACATGGGGTCAAAATTAGGTGTAATTTGTTCTAAATACATTATATCTAAGTGGATTCGCATGTATCTGAGATACAAAACAAATCTCGTTCGCCTTTGTCTTACTCGCCACTTTCATATGTATTTGGTATTAGTTTTTCCTTAATACTATAAGACATTTTAAAATCTCTTTTTATTTATTAGTAAGTATCAGACTATCAGTCTATAATATGTAAGTTTGATATTAATGTTGCTTTAGGGCTTAATGTTATTTTGGTCTTTATATATAAGTAGGAAATTGCTTTGAAAGGTCATGATATGGCTAATGATGGAGTGACTTTTATTTTATTTTTCGAGAAAGGTAACATGTATATTCATCAACACACAATTAACTCCGCCCATGTGAGGGTCACAAAGTATAGTCGATCTCAAACTGAAGTTTGAGGAGGGTAAAGTGTATGCAAATCTTATCTCCTATCTCGTGAGGTAGTAGAGAGGCTATTTCCAAAAGACCCTCGCTTCAAGTATCACATAACAGAACAATATAATTTGAGATTAAAACATAGTAGTTGATAATTCAATATAATTTGTAGAAGTTCTATTGTTTTAATTTTTTCAAGACTTGATGTTTTTTCAACTAATTGAGTAGGAGTTATTAGTTCTAGAAAATCGTTTTGTAATTTCATAATCATAACTCTATACCAAACAGTCACAATTGAATCATGTTGGTAACTAATTAGTATCATGGTATTCACTTTCTTTTCCTTTCTCTTTATAATAAAAAAGGACCATAATCATCTTGAGTATGACCCACTCAATAATCAAATACTACTTTCTTAGAATTATATTACTCATTTCCTTTATATAATGGTGGTGTCCACCAATAATAAAATTTTATTGTATGGAATTTGATACTCAAGTCAAGAAAAAAGAGAGTAAAATATAACAAAGTGAAAAGGGAGAAAGCTAAGCTGTGGAAAATTGCAATCTTTTTGAAAAGAGAACAAACATTGTTTCTCTTTTCTTTCTTTGACCAAAGGGATAGTTATTGGTATAGCAATTGCAAATTAAGAACAACATATTGTTTACATATTGCTCTAGCATTCAACAGGTAAATTCAATCTCTTAATTTCTAGCAAAAATAGACAACCATCTTTAATTTTTGCCATTTTTTGATTCTTTTGTTTGTTTTTTGCAGATTTGAGAAATGGAGATTGGGTTAGCAGTTGGTGATGCATTTCTCTCTTCAGCTTTGAATGTTCTCTTTGACAGGCTTGCTCCTAATGGTGATCTGCTCAACATGTTTAAGAGGGACAAGCGTGATGTTCGGCTCTTAAAGAAACTGAGGATGACTTTGCTTGGCCTTCAGGCTGTGTTAAGTGATGCAGAGAATAAGCAAGCATCAAATCCATACGTGAGCCAGTGGCTTAATGAGCTTCAAGATGCTGTGGACGGTGCTGAAAACTTAATCGAAGAAGTCAATTATGAGGTTTTGAGACTAAAGGTGGAAGGTCAGCATCAAAATCTTGGGGAAACAAGCAATCAACAGGTAAGTGACTGCAACCTGCGCTTGAGTGATGATTTTTTTCTGAACATAAAGGAGAAGTTGGAAGACACCATTGAAACATTGGAGGAGTTGGAAAAGCAAATCGGTCGCCTTGATCTAACAAAGTATCTTGATTCGGGTAAACAAGAAACAAGGGAATCTTCAACTTCTGTTGTTGATGAATCTGATGTCTTAGGTAGGCAGAACGAAATAGAGGGATTGATTGACCGTTTGTTGTCTGAGGATGGAAATGGAAAATATCCAACAATAATTCCTGTTGTTGGAATGGGGGGCGTGGGCAAGACAACACTTGCTAAAGCTGTTTACATCGATGAGAAGGTAAAAAACCATTTTGGTTTGAAAGCTTGGATCTGTGTGTCTGAACCGTATGATATTCTCAGAATAACAAAGGAGTTACTTCAAGAAATTGGTTTAACAATTGACAACAATCTGAATCAACTTCAAGTCAAATTGAAGGAAAGCTTAAAGGGAAAAAAGTTTTTTATTGTCCTAGATGATGTCTGGAATGACGACTATAAAGAGTGGGATGAGTTGAGAAATATTTTTGTACAAGGAGATGTAGGAAGTAAGATCATTGTGACGACACGTAAGGAGAGTGTTGCCTTGATGATGGGTAGTGGGGCAATCAATGTGGGGACTCTGTCTAGTGAAGTCTCTTGGGCTCTATTCAAAC
>JAJOOR010016882.1:0-23806 GCA_036250505.1 Solanum acaule
ATCCTGAGCTAGGAGTTATGACTGCTCAAAGTTGGCCAAAAACTTACTGATTTCCACACTTGGCCGAATTTCCAGATTTTGAACTTAGCCAATTTCCAGATTCTGAACTTTTTTTCCAAAAGTGACTACTTTCAATTTATGCTTAAACTTTAAAAATTCATACGTTAGGCTCTAGTTTCACCTATCTATTTTTAGGGTCGCTACAGGGGTATTATGGGATGCCACTCATACATGGCACAAGTAGACTTCTAAAGTAGCCACGGTGTAGTTCCATTTTATTATGAGGATTATGAGTAATGCATGCTTTCATTGAATTAGCATTATGATTGACTTTCCTTGATATGATCAAATGTCTATGATTGTCTCTTTACTATGTGTATGAATTATGGATAAGACTAATGTATGTTAAGTATAAGCATGGTGATCCAGAGGTAGTACTTAGTGTAGATAGGGTTATGGGGAATTATCTACACACGGCACAAGTGCATCCTAGGGTTACTTATGTTGTTATTCTATTATGATGTAATGATCTTATTGATTGAATATGCATGATTAGTATGTCTTGTAATGAGTAATAATGTATTAAGATTATATTTAGAGACTATGCTTATGGTGATGTTATTATCCTTTGTGCTTTGATGAACTATATGTGAGTTGCTTGTGACTTGTGATTCTACAACTCTTTCAAGATGATGTTGAAAATGTGCATAAAGCATGGTTTCAACTAAATGTCCCTTTTAAACATGTTTTAATGGTTTTTATGCATGGCTTCCATACTTAGTACTTTTTGTGCTAACCCCTTCTTCTACATTTTCTACATAGTGTAGGGTTTGGAGATGTGGTGTCTTATACTTGGAAGATAGGTTTCTAAGGAGTTTGGGAATGAAGACTTGGGGAGTCCTCATAGTTTCGACGACAAACCCACCTTGTCCACTTATGTCATTACTTTATGTCTTTAGACTTTTATGTAAGGGTCGTGTCCCTAAGTTTGTATTAAAGAGTTTGTTATTCTAAATGTTATAGATAGTTTGAGACATAGTGTCATAGACTCTCTCGTATTTTATAAAGACTCTCTCTTATTTTATAAGGACTTCGATTGTAAAGAAAAGTTTTAAATTTTCCGCTATTTTTCTATGATTTAATGTTCATGATATGCTAAGGGCTTGTATAAGACCTCTTCGAGGTCTAATACGCCGTGTTACGACTAGAAGGTGCTCTCGGGTCGTGACACATAATAAGATACAGGCCAAATGGCTTCAGTACATTAAATGTACGAGTATGCGAGGGAAATTCTAAAACAAGATATAAGCTTGAAAGGAACTGAAGAACTTACCAGGCTCAACTCAACTCAACTCAACTGATTTCAATATAAAGCAGTGTAAATAAATGCAGTATAAAGAAAAGCTTTAAAACATAGTTTTCAACTTTGTGTATTTAGAAATACAATAATAACTATGTGTGTATGCAAAGATACAATATGAACTATGTTTGTATATGAAAATAAAAATATTTCTGATGTATATAAAAATACAAAATACTGTTGTGGGAGTTTCTCTAACCGACAACCATCACTTAAGAGCTATCTTGATGATACAGTGTTTTGCCTCACGCTGTCAGGGCTATCATATACCTTGTTGGGGATATAGAACATGAACTACGAAGTGGATCCACTAGTCTATGCTAAAAAGCACTAAAGAAATCATCTAAAAAGTATGACCATTTTCTTCCCATGATGTCTATATGATTTATGGTGGCTCGGAGTTCTCTGAACTCTCCCCCCTATCAGTGCTCAATACTACTCCCAAAATATTATACTAGCTCTTTATGTTTTAAAAAACATAACTTCTTTTTGTGGTTTGAGATAATAGCTCAAAACTTAGCTCAAAGGCTATCTTGGAAATTTCAGTTTCCCTTCTTGCTTAATTGTGAAAGCATTTACTCTTTTCTGAAAACTAGCACAAAGGCTCTTTGGAAAACAAAGTTTCCTTTCTTGCTCAAATGTGAAAACATTTACTCTTTAACTAAAAACTAGCTCAAAGGCTCATTTGGAAATCAAAGTTTCCTTACTTGTTTAAATGTGAAAACATTTTAAACTCTTTAGGATTACATAGTCCCCATATACTTTTAAAGAAATGAACTTCAACTTTACTATTTACTGAACTCAAAACTCAAGTCTTAAAACAAGGTTAAATCATTTGTAAAAGGCTTTTGGAAGACTCTCTTAACTTGGCTCTTAACTTCTCTTGACTTGACTCTTAACTTCTCTTGACTTGACTCTTAACTTTCCTTGAATTGAATTATGGATTCAATGATTGTGATTTGTGATAGGAGAGATCTCATGATGTTTAGGAATGATTTTAGATAGCTAAACATGAGAAAAGATCAAGAAATCACTGCCTGAAAGCTGGTCCGCGATGCGGGGGTGTATTTAAATTTTGGTTGCGAAAATAACTTTTGAGGCAGAACAGTCCGTGACCGCTCCACGACGCGAGGGGAAATTTTCAAATCAGAGGAACAGGTCCGCGATGTGGACCTGGTACCCAGATTTGCCCGACTTGTTCCTTCTTCATTTTCTATCCCGAATTCGCCTAATTTCGACTCTTTTTCTCCATATCTCTTTAGATTCAGGTACCCACAACATATACACAAGAATCTAACTCAAAGAAACTCTAATAATCAATCTTAAACTCTCAAGAACTCCTCAATCTCATCCCAAATTCAAGAACGAAAGCAATTCAAGAATACAACTCAAGAACATCAAACTCTCAATCTTTTTAGGACGAAATTACACTGAATAAAACATATTTGGCGCATGAGTGAACGAAACCAATGTTGTGTGAACTCACATACCTCGTAGGCATCACCCCTTGATGAAATCCACAAGCGATTTGTGAAGATCTTGATGATTCTTGATTCCTTTCCTCCTTTCTCCTCTTCTTTTCTCTTTTCTCAAAACCCTAACTCTTTTTCCAAAAGCGTAAACTGACTAAGATCAGTTTATACCCCAATTAATTACCCAAAAATGAAATAAAATAATTGGGTAAGGAAAAGACCATAATGCCCCTCTAAAATCCGGATTGGGCATTTTCTTATTTGGACAGCCCAACTTCCAATGGGTATAACTCACTCATACGAACTCAGAATCGTGAAAACTCGGCGGCGTTGGAAAGATTATTCCAAGATATTTCCTACGATATCTGGAAATACACTTAACTCATCTTGAGCTAGGATTTATGGTCGTTTGAATTTGACCGAAACTCAAACTTAACTTAACTATTTTTTTCCAGATTTTTATTATTTCCAAAAATCACTCTTTCTAATTCTAGCTCTTTCTAGTTCTTTTAATTTGCGAGATGTTACAATATCTCTCCCTTGGGAACATTCGTCCTCGAATGAGATTACTCTTGGTAGGCTAAGGGTGTAACATTAACATTCACCTCAAACACCCAACAAGCAATGCAATTATAACATGCTAATCTTATAAATAAAAGCCAAGAAAAGGATTAGTACCTTAATTTGGAACTTCTCCGGATTCGAAGAGATGTGGATATCTATTCTTCATATCTTCCTCAGCTTCCAAGTATCTTCCTCAGCTTCCAAGTATCTTCCTCAACAAACTGATTCCTCCACAGAACTTTGATTGATGCTACCTCTTTTGTTCTCAACTTGCGAAGTTGGCAATCTAGAATCTGAACAAGATCTCCTCATAAGACAAGCTATTGTTGATCCCAATATCTTTAGTTGGTATAATCAATGAAGGATCGCCCATACACTTTTCCAACATGGAGATGTGGAACACCGTATGGACTGCTGCTAATTCTGGTGGTAGCTCTAACTCATAAGCTACATTGCCAATCCTCTTGGATATTCTGTAAGGCTAATATATCAGGGACTAAGCTTCCCCTTCTTACCATATCTCATAACACCCTTCATGGGTGAAACTTTCAAGTAAACTCAATCATCTACTTCAAACTCTCACTCCATTCTCCTTACATCAGTGTAGGATTTTTGACGACTCTACGTTGTTTTCAACCTTTCTTGAATCACTTTCACTTTCTCCATAGCTTGATGAACTTAGTCTGGTCCTATCAACCTAGCTTCACCAACTTTAAACCATCCAATAGGAGATATGCATCTTCTCCCATAAAGAGCTTCATAAGGAGCCATCTGGATGCTAGAATGGTAACTATTATTGTAAGCAACTCAATGAGAGGTAGGTGATCATCCCAATTACCCTTGAAATCAATCACACAATCCATCTTGATACCTCAAAACACTATCTCCCCCTTGTTCAAAAGCCATCACTTTTTTGCTTATGAACACTTGTCTTTAACTCAAGAAATAAAGCATCTTGGTCTTGCTTATCTTTTACTTCTGACATTAGTGATGATTCAACCCCATTCATCACCACTACTCCTCCTTCTATGGAATCCATTAGTCAAACTCGTAGCCTTGCAAGTCTATGCACCTCTTTTGCTAACTCTTTCTTACCTTCCTCAAAATGGGCGGTACTACCCATAGATAATCTACTCAAGGCATCAGCAACAACATTAGCCTTACCTGGGTGATAAAGAATACTCATGTCATAATCTTTGATTAATTCTAACCACCTCATTTGTCTAAGATTAAGCTCTTTCTGAGTAAACATATACTGAAGACTCTTGTGATTGGTGAACACATCCACATGAACACCATAAAGATAATGACGCCATATTTTCAAAGCAAAATACTACAGCAGCCAACTCTAAGTCACGAGTTGGGTAATTCTTCTCATGAACTTTCAACTGTCTGGAGGCATAAGCTATAACTTTGCCATTCTGCATTAACACATAACCTAAACCAACTCTAGATGCATCACAATACACCACAAAACCTGGAGTACCCTCTGGTAAAGTTAACACCGGTGCAGTAGTTAATCTCTTTTTCAATTCCTGAAAGCTTTTCTCACAAGCTTCAAACCATTAAAACTTCACTATTTTTTAGTCACTTGGTCAAAGGAGACGAAATAGACGAGAACCCTTCAACAAACCTTTTATAATAGCCAGCCAAACCCAAGAAACTCCTAACATCGGTTGGAGATGTGGGGTTAGGCCAATTTTGCATTGCCTCTATCTTCTGAGTATCAACTTTAATTCCCTCTCAAGAGACAATGTGGCCTAATAATGCCACAGGCTCAAGCTAAAACTAACACTTAGAGAACTTGGCATACAACTCTCTATCTTTTAAAGTTTGGAGAACTATTTTGAGATGTCTAGCATGATCTTCCTCATTCCTCAATTAGATTAGAATGTCATCAATGAAGATGATAACAAACATATCTAAATAAGGTTTGAAAACTCTATTCATAAGGTCCATGAATGCTACTGGCGCATTGGTCAAATGATGAGTCCACAATTTGGACTTATTTAGGGCTATATTTTGATAGAATTAATGTCCTCAAATGCATATTTTGTCTCAAAATCTGATGAAAATCCATAAGTTTCAGGTATTTGGAGTTTGAGGCAAAGAATGGACACTACTTGCCAAGAAAGAACAAGGCGACTGAAAAGAACGAAGAAATGAAGGTCTGAAGATCGTCGAGCCCAGTTGGCAAGTCACCGATCGGCCTGGAGATCGCCTTTTGTTCCAGTGTGCTGAACCCTGAAGGAAAAGGTCAAGTTGGCGATAAAATGGAACAGTCGGCACGTTGCCGAGAATTTCTGCGAAGCAGTACCATATTGCCCAACGACTTAAAATACGAAGAGGCTAAAGGCTAAAGCAGGAAGGTGATGAAATCAACCAAAAGGTGGATCGTCGAATGTATCGGCAATCCCGACTAACTTCGCCGAAGGGTCCTCTGCAGCACAAATTTTGAAACACTATAAATACTTGTTTAAATTTCTAGCTTAGAATCATATCACTATTATTATTCGAACTTTTTACATTTTTTTTTAGAGAGTTTAAGCTTTAGAGGGTTTTGGAGACTTTATTCTAAGACCTTGAAAATTCAAAGGGTTTCAACTCCAAGATATTAGACGTGGGTCTCGAAGATTCTTCATGCTTGACGTGTTTTAAGATTTAATCCTTCATACCAGTTGATGGAAACTAATATTGGTATAAATTTTTATCTCTTTTATATGTCTAGCTAAAACCTCAATTCTTGGGGTGTGATTTTGTGAATATGGGTTAGATTATCTGTTGGGTCTTGCTTGTTGATGGTTTATTTATTGTTTAGATGTGATTTCATTTAGTATTTATGTATGAGCTTAATAGAATTGTAGTTGCAAATATGATTTCATCTTAGTGTTTTTGGCTTGCTCGAGAGAGAGGTCGTAAAACTAAGACTACTAAATTGATAGACGGTGGTATTGGGTCGACATGAGTTCAGCTCGAGAGAGTGAATCCTAGTCCTTCTCCCATACATTCATCTTGAGAGAGTGAATGGTCTAAGGCGGAGGCTGTGCTTAATGCGGCAACTTAGTGTTCGAGAGAAATCGAGTTAATTCGAGGTAAGTTGCTCGAGAGAGAATTTACCCCCACTATAGTCTAGCCTAGTCACAAATACTCAATAATTTACTATCAAAAGCATGTACCCGATAATTTAGTCTATCCCGTATTCCTATCACATCCCAAGAATCCCATCTCTCTACCTCGTTTTCGTATATTTTTGTTGTTTTTAGTTGTTAATTAATACAAAACCCCTCATTGATATTTGACGCTTGCATCACCCCTTTAGATTTAGTATGTTTATATTCGATAATGTTTATAGCTATGACTAATTAGAACTTAATTTTATTTTTCTATTAATTCTCAAAACAGTCCCTTGGGACTTGACCCCAACCCTTGGTTGGGTTACTTTACTATTGTACTATCGTAGACACTTGAATTGGAAGTTATGTATTCATTACACAAGCATCAAAATGGTGCCGCTGCTGGGGTGTGGTGTTATTTGAGAATTTTTAATTTAGTAAAATTCTTGTTCTTTTTAGTCGTATTTTACTAACTTTATTTTTAGTTTTGTTTTGCTTGTTGGTACTTTAAAGCAGAGCAGGGGAGTATATCGAACAGTACTTGCGAGCAGATGGAATTTCCTCCATTAGAAGTAATGATGTTCCGGGATCGCATCCTAACCTTCAAGCAATTAGAAGGTGAACGGATCCATAAATCATGGGCAAGGTTTAAAGAACTGATAACTCAATGCCCAACTCATGGCATTCCCAACATAGCCCTCCTTGACTGTTTCTACAGAAGTCTTGGTCCCAGAAACAAGGTGTTGGTCAACCAACTCATTCCAGGAGGAATTGCCAAACAGTCATATGTGATAGCAGCCCAACTACTTGATTAAATGGTTGAAACGAACCAAGAAGTAGAAAAGGACTTCATGTTGGCTGCATTAATGACTCAGATGGATGAGTTGGCCAAAATATTGGTAGAGATTGAAGTCCAATGCAAAAGGAAGGATAAATTCATCCCTCCTCATGAGCGAAGAAGACCAAAGGACAATGAGGTTAAAAGCATTGAGGAAATGCTCTTAATCATTCTCCACAAGGTGACTGAGCAGGACAGAGAGTTGGAAGAAATGAAGGAGAGCATCAAAGTGATTAAGCAAATGATTGGTTCTCATTCCAGATCTGTCTAGTTACTTGAGAACCTTATGGGTCATGCGTTGACCCATCTTAACTCGTAGCAAAACAGGGGGTTGCCTAGTGATACTATGGATAACCCCAAAAATAAAATTCAAGTGTTGACTTGCGTCGTGCCACGACGTTAACTAAGGCGCTGTTTGGGATACAACCCAAAACCCTTAAATGTTTTGGTTTTGTTTTTGTAAATAATAGTGTGTTGGTTATGCAGGTTTAAATGCGGAAAGTGTTTGGAGAATGCAGATTGGCGAGAAAATTGTCCAGTCGACGCATCGCCGAAGAGGTCGGCATGCCCGGCTTGATCTGCTGTTTGGCTCAACACAATTTCAACTCAGAGCCTGTAAAACTCGACAAGCTCAAGAGCAGTTTGGTGAGTCACCGACAAGGTAGGTGACCACGATTAAGACTGTCGTCTTAACCCCCAAGAAAATGCAAGTCCTGTAGAAATTGGTGGGGTAAGTAACCATTCGGCACTTCATCAAATGGATCGGCAGACACGACTAATGTTGTCCAATATACGCGAACTAGATGGTTATATATAGCCAAAGGTTTTAAAGTTTCAAACTCTTTACTTTCCCTCGCTTTCAAACTTCACAAACTCACACCAATTTAGTATTTTCAATTTTCTTGCTTTCCATTAGTATTTTGGTTGTTGATTGGTGCTCGGAACTAGGATTCCTTTGCCGCCTAGCATTTCAATCCTCTTTTAATCGGCATCTAAGGTTGGTTTCTAAATCCCGAGTTTACTTTCAAAAAATCTGTACTCATTTAAAATGATCATATCATATTGTCGTGTAGGATTAGATTATTTAAATGCCAATTTTAAGTTAATAATCTTGCCCGTATCGTTTTGATCGTCAAATGTCTGTCAATTTGTGCTTTTAGATAAATGAAATTTTATGAGATTGTGCTTGCATGTTGTTTAGATTGGTTAGGTGAAGTCTGATTAGCCCGGATTTGCGTTAATTGACGTAAATTTCTCAATGATAGAGCGGGTGACACCATCTTAAGAGCAATTGTCATCAAATGGCCAAATTTGGCAAAATCGGAAGAAGTCTGAGTATTTCGGGGTGATGGGTGCTATAGGTCTGAGCCTAACTTAACTATTGCATGTTTTGATTTTGTTTTCGGGAGTTACGGGGTTGAATTCGAGAAGGTGGATTGAAAATAGGCACGTTGGGCCATTTAGCGAGCTGGGTCGAGCTCGCCGAACCACTCAGCGGTTTGCCTAATAGCCCCATCTCCCCTTTAATTTCATGATATATGTATTATTGGTTTTTGTAATTTTCGGCGAGAAGCCTTTGGTCACCAAAAGCATTCGGCGACTCACCGATAGAATGCTTGATTGCCCTTTGTCTGCACCCCTAAAACCCTTGCTTCACTATAACTTTCGGCGGACAAACCCTTGCTCGCGGAGACTAGTTGGCCATTCACCGAAAGGGCCTTCCCATCGCCAACTTGCCATAAATTTTTAGCCAATCCCTTCGGCGAACCCGATCTAGCTCACCAAAGAGGTTCGGCGAGTCTGTCTGCAATTAATTTTCTATACTTCAATGTGATTGTTATTTAACTTGGCTTTAATGTTTTGCATATATGGTTCGGACTAATCTAACCATGCCACCCTAGAAGAAAGCATGGGGTATTACTATAAACGAAAAGGGATCAGGCCCTCCAAAGAAGAGAAGGCAAGAACTCCCACCAGGAGACAAAGGCCAAAGAAAGAAGCACATAGCTAAGAAAGTAGTCACTGACAACCGAACTGAGTTGTCTAAACCTGAAGACGAGCAGCCCTTGATGAATCGAAGGAATGAGCTCCGAGCTAGATCTCAATCCACATCCACCAGAGTTCCCTCAGCTGCCACCCCTCCTGAAGCAGATTCAGTGCTAGCCCAGGCACCTCCAGTGACCCCTGCACTCCCTATCGTTCCTCCACCTAGACTACTGAACATATTGAAAGGTGATGGGGTACGAACCATCGTAGAGGAGAAGCTATTATCTACAAAGGGCCTGGAGGGCAAGTACCCCGATGTCAGGGACACCATCCACTGCCATGAGTTTGAGCAGTTCACCAGGCTCCGAGGCCCTTACATTTCTTCCTAGTTCAGGGAATTCTATACAGCTTATGGGGAGTTGGTGCCCAAAAATAAAATAGAGGCAAGCGAATTCAGATCGGTGAAGTCGGTCATGGTCATAGGCAAGGAAGTTGGGTGCGGCAGTGAATATGTTAACACTGTTTTGAATAGACCACTGCACTCTGCACTTCATTACGAGGGGTTTCCCATTGATCAGTCCCTAGATGACTTGAAGGGTTGGTTGGCTCCTCTGATTTCTAACACCACCCCGAGGTGGATGAATGCAGGGGCCCCTATTGAGAAGAGGGACTTGAGCATCGTTGCTAGGTTCTGGTTTGGCTTTATCAGAACCACCATAATGCCATCCCAGAATGAGTCCATTTTGCACCATTCGAAAGAAGCTTGCCTTGGTTCTATCATGTCTAGGAGATGCATCGACCTGGGACTGCTGATTTCACAGGAGATGGCCATGGGAGCCAAACAGAAACAGACCTCTCTTCTATTTCCAGTCCTGATCACTGAGTTGTGTCGGCGTGCTGGAGTACCTCGGGACACTGCGAGAGATATTGAGGTCACCCCTTCATCCTCCATTGACATCCGGCGTATTGAGGCCGAGTACATACGAGAGGAGGCTGACAGGATAAGAGCAGTTCTGGTAGCTACTTCTCCGGATGTTGACGTTGACTCGTTACCTGCAGAGGCATCTTCGCCTACTCCGGCCTTTGGGCCTTCAGGTACATCCGTTCCTTCCTCTTCTTCGCAGCCCCCAGGTGCTTCCTCCTCCTCCCAGCCTGTCAGGATTACTCAGGCCATGATCCTGAAGATGGGAAATTTGGCCCAATCAGTTGATATGAGGGCAACCCGACTTGAAAGATCCATCCCTGGGATGATCGAGAGAGCCATACTTACTGCACTCACCCCCCCCCCCCTTCAGACTTTTGTTGATGAGTTGACTGTGAGAGTCATAACTTGTGAGAGCAGACAGGGGAAGGCCTCTGAGGTGACGGCTTTGAAAGCTGAGGTAGCAGAATTGAGGAAGGACGTGGACTATCTAAAGTCTACCGACTTATTAATAGAGGTTGTTGATGATGAAGATGCCCACAGACTTCAGAGATTCCTCCGACCACTATAGGAGAAGTACAGAGGGATGGCACAACAGAGGAGGAGTCGGATGCTGAGACTGATGTGGAGATGATTGAGTGCTGAGAAGAGAACATATTTAGAGATTTTCCAGATCTTGTAGAGGCGGTTGTGCAGCCGGTGATCCAGACATCGCTGACTGAGACGTCCATAGTAGCTCTTATTGGATCTGGCACTGTTATTCCTTGGGCCTTTTCATTTTCCAAATTTGAACTTAATTAAACTAAAGAGTCACGCTCTTTAAACACCCTATAAGAAGAAGAAAGAGGCTTAAGTCGTCGCTTCCAATTCGATAAAGGGTTGAGGTTACTCCGGGCACTGATGCTCAAGTACAGACTGTTGCACCAGGCACTGAGGCCCAGACAGCTGGAGAGACTGCATAGACAGGATCCTTTATTTACCTCCCTCTCTGTCTTACTTTTGCTCACTTTTTGGACACTTTAATTCATTTGCATTTGAGGACAAATGATTTTTGTTTGTAGTGGGGTGAGGCCCACCTTTGTGCATATTTTTTTTGTTTATATATTTGGGTTGGAATTTATAATTGTGTTAATACTGCATTTTTGTGGATGTTTAAGATTGTGGCTTCGTATTTTAAATTACAAAATGATTTTGACCCTTTCAAAAAAATATTGCCACCTCTTGTATGTGTTGAATGTGGTTGTTCTCTTACAAATTTGAGTATCGGTTTTGATCAATATCGATGACTCAAATAGTGCTCATAATGGAACAAACATGAATGTGCGGCTACGATGAGACCAAGTGAAGTTACATAGACAATATGTAAACTCTTTGCATCTCGTTATGACTAGCCAATTATTAAATCGAGTCTCTTGTGATGATCGTTGCACACTAGCGAAAGTGTGAAGTCTTGTTTGACTTTAGTGTCAATGCCTTGTGTGATGAGCTTACTGTCAACCATGCATGATAACACCTAGAATTTGCCCCGTTGGTACAGTCGACTAAGTAAGGTTATCTCTTGATATGATCTTAGGAAACTTTGAAGAGTGTGAGCCAATTTGACATATACCTCTTTTGTGGCCTACCTTGTGAGTGTGTGAACCTCTTCTGAACACCCCTTTAGCCTTACCTTTCTTTGGATGAAACTTGATAAAGACAAGACCTCTCTTAATCCACTACCTATAATCCTCTTGATTTGTGGTTGATTGAATAGCAAACTTAGGCCAAAAGCCTAAGTTGGGGGTGTGGTGAAAAGATAAGGGCAAGTCAAGAAGTGCTAGAAAAGTTCTCTTACCCATGGTGTTGAGAAAAATAGAATCCCTCCATACAAAAAAAAAGAGAAGAAAAAAATGAAAAAGAAAAAGAAAAAAAAATTATGGAATAGTCGACGCGTCGCCGAGCAATTCCGCGAAGCAATATTATATCGCCCAACGACTCAAAATGCGAAGAGGCTAAAGGCTGAAGCAGGAAAGCGATGAAATCGACCAAAAGGCGGATCGCCAATACAACTAACTTCGCTGAAGGGTCCTCTACAGCACAAATTTTGAAACACTATAAATACTTGTTTAAATTTCTAGCTTAGAATCATATCACTATTATTATTCGAACTTTTTAAAGTTTGTTTAGAGAGTTTAAGTTTTAGAGGGTTTTGGAGACTTTGTTTTAAGACTTTGAAGATTCAAAGGGTTTCAACTCCAAGAAATTGGACGTGGGTCTCGAAGATTCTTCACTCTTGACGTTTTTTAAGACTTAATCCTTCATACCCAGTTGATGGAAACTAATATTGGTATAAATTTTTATCTCTTTTACATGTCTAGCTAAAACCCTAATTCTTAGGGTGTGATTTTGTGAATATGGGTTAGATTATCTGTTGGTTCTTGCTTGTTGATGGTTTAATTGTTGTTTAGATGTAATTTCGTTTAGTAGTTGTGTATGAACTTAATGGAATTGTATTTCCAAATACAATTTCATCTTAGTGTTTTTGGCTTTCGAGAGAGAGAGGTCGTAAAACTAAGACTACTAAATTGATAGTCAATGGTATTGGGTCGACATGGGTTCAACTCAAGAGAGTGAATCCTAGTCCTTCTCCCACACATTCAGCTCGAGAGAGTGAATAGGCTAAGGTGGAGGTTGTGCTTAATGCAGCAACTCGATGTTCGAGAGAAACTGAGTTGATTCGAGGTAAGTTGCTCGAGAGAGAATTTACCCCACTATAGTCTAGCCTAGTCACAAATACTCAACAATTTACTATCAAAAGCATGTACCCGATAATTTAGTCTATCCCGTATTCCTATCACATCCCAAGAATCCCATCTCTCTATCTCGTTTTCGTATATTTTTGTTGTTTTTAGTTGTTTATTAATATAAAACCCCCCATTGATATTTGACGCTTGCGTCACCCCTTTAGATTTAGTGTGTTTATATTCGATAATGTTTATAGCTATGATGAATTAGAACTTAATTTTATTTTTCTATTAATTCTCAAAATCACTCCCTTGGTACTCGACCCCAACCCTTGGTTGGGTTACTTTACTATTGTACGATCGTAGACACTTGAATTGGAAGTTGTGTCTTTATTACACAAACATCATCAAACCAAAGGGCATGACCAGAAACTCATAATGACCATAACGGATCCTGAATGTTGTCTTTGGAATATCACATTCCCTCACTCTTAACTGATGGTAGCCAGATCTGAGATCTATCTTAAAGAAACAAGTAGCACCCTAAAGTTGATCAAAAAGATCATCGATTCTCGAAAGAGGGTACTTATTCTTGATAGTAACTTGTTCAACTGACGGTAATCTATACACATCATAAGGAATTCATCCTTCTTCCTCACAAATGGGACTGGAGCGCCCCAAGGTGAGATACTTGGTCGAATGAAACCTTTCTAAAAGATGTTTCAACCGCTTTTTCAACTCTGCTGGTGCCATGCTATAGATAGGACGAGTATATGGAAGAATGTCTATACCGAAGTATATTTCTCTCTCATGAGGGACTCCGGGAAGATCATCAGGTAAGACTTCTGGAAACTCTCTTACTACTAAAACTGACTGAATAAGAGGTATCTCAACACTAGAGTCATTAAATCGGACTAAGTGATAGACACACCCCTTGGAAACTAACTTTCTCGCATTAAGGTACGAAATAAAATGATCTTTAGGCACTGTTGAACTGCTCTTCAACTCTATAACTGGTTCACTGGAAACTGGAACTTAACTACTCGAGTTCTACAATCTATTGATGCATAACAGGCATGAAGCCAGTCCATACCTAGAATGGCATCAAACTCTACCCTGTCTAACTCAACTAAATCAGCCATGGTAGTCTTGTGATTGACGAAAATGGAACAATGACGATAGACTCTTTCTGCTAGAATAGACTCACCATCAGGTGTAGCAACACTGAAGGCTCAAGAAGTTGCTCATGAAGAACATCAAAGTGGAAGACTTGGATCATACCAGTGACAACATATGGTGAATCCTCTTGCTCTCGGCGACTAGCGATAGCATAAAGACGGTTTCCTTCTCCACCTGCCCTTGAAGTAGCTCATCTAGATGTAGCTCTATCTGGTGGAGCAACTAAAGAAGACTGGGCTCTATTGCCCCCATTACCATTACTATTAATGCTCTTAGGACACTCTCTCATAAAATGATTGTTCTGGCCACAATTGAACGCAACAAGTGGAGTCATCACGACACATCCCTGAGTGGCTCCTACCACACTTAGCACATGCAGGAGTCTTAGTACCCCCTTGTGCCTTACTACCTTGTGAATGCGCAGGCCTAGCTCTGAAGTTCTGAGAAGTCTGACTATTGTACTCAGATTTGTTCCTTGGTGCAGATGCACTAGCATATGATGGAACAAGTCTTTTCTGCTTATGTTGGAAAGAAGACCGGTTCGCATTACTCTTTTGCTGCCCGGATTCATTCCCTGATGTCTTAGCCCTCTTATTCTCAAACTCTTCTCTATTCTTCAGCTGATCCTTTTCAACTTGTTGCACATGGATCATCAGCTTTACTATGCCCATGTCACCTATTAGCATGGCTACCTTACTTTCCTTATCTGACAGACGAGGCAACCCAACAACAAATAAACTCTTCCTGCTCCTCATGTCGGCAACCATCTCTTTTCTTCTGTTAGCTCACGGGGAAAGAAACCCATGAAAGCACTCTCAAAACAGTCCAACTCACAAACAGTTACGCGCAAGCACAAGTTAGAAAGAAACTTTTTAGAGATAAAACTCTAACGCACGAAATGAGTATGAAAGAAGTGAAGGAATTTCCTAAATGTTGCAGCCTCCTAATTATAGATGTGGCGCGCTTCACACCGATAACTTGGACTCTACAGACACAACTTCATAGACTCCCTAGGACTCTTGAACTATGTGCTCTGATACCAAGTTTGTCACGCCCTGAGTCTACACCCTGGGCGGGACTGGTACTCGAGAACCATTGCAAGCCCCAAGCGAACCATTGGTCTGCCTTACTTACTCAGCGGAAGACTTTACTCAAGATAAATATACTTTAAAAGAAAAACTAAATTGCTTAATAAATAACTTAGAATGTAATAAATAACATTCACTGCTAAAGTGTCAACTCAAGTCTCAACTTAACTGAAAAGGGAAAGTAAAGACTCATGAACTAGCATCATTAACTCTGTCTATGAAGCCTCTACACAACTGAGATGGACGTCGGGACAACCCATGACATCCTAATGAACTAAAATACTGAAAGCAATAAAAGGATCCTCGAGAAAGCTAGGAGGCTCACCAACTAACTCTCAGTGCTCAACTGGATCAACGAGGCGCTGGATGCTGCTCCTGATTACCTGTGTCTGGATCATAATAAGATGCATGCCAAATGGCATCAGTACATGAAATGTACGAGTATATGAGGGGAATTCTAAAACAAAACATAAGCTTCAAAGGAACTGAAGAACATACCTGGCTCAACTCAACTGATTTCAATATAAAGCAGTGTAAATAAATGCAATATAAAAGAAAGCTTTAAAACATAGTTTTCAACTCTTATGCAAAGATACAATATGAACTCTGTATGTATATGAAAATACAAATATTTATGATGTATTTAAAAATACAAAATACTGATGTGGGAGTTTCTCTAACCGATAACCATCACTTAAGAGCTATCGTGATGATACAGCATTTTGCCTCACACTGCCAGGGCCATCCTATACCTTGTCGAGGGTATAGAACCTAAACTACTAAGTGTATCTACTAGTCTATGCTAAAAAGCACTAAAGAAATCATATCTAAAAGTATGATCCTTTTCTACCCATGATGGCTAGGTGGTTTATGGCGGCTCGGAGTTCTCTGAACTCTCTCCCATATCAGTGCTCAATACTACTCCCAAAATATGATACTAGCTCTTTACATTTTAAAAAACATAACTTCTTTCTGTGGTTTGAGATAATTGCTCAAAACTTAGATCAAAGTCTATCATGGAAATCTCAGTTTCCCTTCTTCCTTAATTGTGAAAGCATTTCCTCTTTTTTGAAAACTAGCTCAAAGGCTCTTTGGAAAACAAAGTTTCATTTCTTACTTAAATGTGAAAACATCAACTCTTTAACTGAAAACTAGCTCAAAGGCTCATATGGAAATCAAAGTTTCCTTACTTGTTTAAATGTGAAAACATTTTAAACTCTTTGGGAATACATAGTCCCATATACTTTTGAAGAAATGAACTTCAACTTTACTCTAAAATGAACTCAAAACTCAATTCTTAAAACAAGGTTAAATCATTTGTAAAAGACTTTTGGAAGACTCTGTGAACTTTCTTAACTTTTCTTGACTGGACTCTTAATTTATCTTGACTTGACTCTTAACTTCTCTTAACTTGACTCTTAACTTTCCTTGAATTGAATTATGGATTCAAGGATTGTGATTTGTGATAGGAGAGATCTCATGATGTTTAGAAATAATTTTAGATAGCTAAACATGAGAAAAGATCAAGAAATCACTGCCCGAAAGTTGGTCCGCGATGCGGAGGTGTATTTTAATTTTGGTCGTGAAAATAAATTTTGAGGCAGAACGGTCTGTGACCACTGCGCAACGTGAGGGGAAATTTTCAAATCTAAGGAACAGCTCCGCGACACGTACCTTGTACCCAGATTTGCCCGACTTGTTCCTTCTTCGTTTCCTAGCCCCAATTCACCTAATTTCAATTCTTTTTCTCCATATCTCTTTAGATTCAGGTACCCACAACATATACACAAGAATTTAACTCAAAGCAACTCTAATAATCAAACTCTCAAGAACTCCTCAATCTCATCCCAAATTCAAGAACGAAAGCAATTCAAGAATACAACTCAAGAACATCAAACTCTCAATCTTTTTAGGACAAAATTACACTGAATAAAACATGTTTGGCGCGTGGGTGAACGAACTCAACTCTGTGTGAACTCACATACCTCGTAAGGATCACCCCTTGACGAAATTCACAAGTGATTCATGAAGATCTTGATGATTCTTGCTTCCTTTCCTCCTTTCTCCTCTTCTTTTCTCTTTTCTCAAAATCCTAACTCTTTTTCCAAAAGCGTAAACTGACTAAGATCAGTTTAGACCCCAATTAATCACCCAAAAATGAAATAAAATAATTGGGTAACAAAAACACCATAATTCCCCTCTAAAATCCGAATTGGACATTTTCTTATTTGAACAGCCCAATTTCCAATGGGTATAACTCACTCATACGAACTCAGCATCGCGCAAACTCGGCGGAGTTGGAAATATTATTCCAAGATATTTCCTACGATATATAGAAATACACCTAACTCATCCTGAGCTAGGAGTTATGTTCGTTTGAAGTTGACTAAAACTCAAACTTAACATAACCAATTTTTTCCAAATATTTATTATTTCCAAAATTCACTCTTTCTAATTCTAGCTCTTTCTAGTTCTTTCGATTTGCGAGATGTTACAACCTTTTAGATGATTCCTTATTGTTTTTAAGCATAGCTTAGGGAATCCACCTAGGTTGGGTGTTCTATACCCCGGCAAGGTATGGGACAGTTCTAGCAGTGTGGGCGAGACGTTGTATCATCACATAGATCATAGTGATTGCTATTGGTTAGAGAATCTCCCAAATAAGAGTAAAGAGTTTATTATTGTATTTTTATACATGTTGAGCTGATATCTACTATTTTAAAATCTTTATATATTGCATCTTTTATTGTTGCTTCCACATTTGAGTTGAGATGAGGTGAGTATGTCTTCCTAGAGTATCAGTTCAGTTGCTTATGTTTCAGCTTTCCCCTTATATGCTCATACATTCAATGTATTGACGTCATTCGACTTGTATCTTATTTATGATGCAAATACAGGTGTTCAGGGCCATCAACAAAAGCTTTGTTAATCACATTGCATTCCAGCTAGTTTTGGTGAGCCTCATTTCTTTACGGAGTGCTCCACATTATTTTTTTGTTCTTGTTAAGTTGTCTGGGTCTTGTCCTGACATCTATCGTATTATTTAGAGGCTTCATAGAAAGTAGTAATTGAGGAGTCTTTCATCATTTCCTTTGTAATGTTTTGAGACTATGAGTTGATCACTTATGTTTGAATTAAGTATTTCTAGATATTCATTGAGTTAAGTTGCTATTGAGACATTTTGAGTTAAATCATTCAAATTGAAGTTTTTATTTTGTTGAATAAGTTTTCCACAGAGTTGTGAGCTAGCCTAAGGGTTCGCTTGTTGACTAGTGATGGTTCTCGAGTGTCGGTCACGTCTAGGATGTAAGCTCGGGGCATTACAGTAAACTTATTCAATTGCCGGTAATTCATACATATCCTCATACTACCATCATTATTCTTTGATGAGACGCCAAAAATATATATTTTAATTATTATTTGCCTCACATTTATTATTTATATTTCTCCTTTTTTAGCGTGAATTTTATGAATTGTGTTAAATAGTATATTTTATTTGTAGGATTAAATTGGTGAAAAAATAAAGAAGTTTGAAGCTAAAACGAATTAAAGATGGAAGGTTGAATAAACGAAATCAAGCAGGCAGCTTAATGGAAGGATTGTAATATAATATTAATATTTATGCATATAAGCATATAAATCGAAGGAAGAACAGCGAACTGCAGCTGACACGTGTCACAAAGACCATGCATCAGCGGCAGCAACCAAAAAATAAAGCGGTCTAGTGTGTGCGAAATCCGACCATCCATCTATCATTGGAATCAGAAGAAACTAGTCCGTCCAACGTCTCTGACCTTGTTCCAAGAAGATCTCATTTCGTCCTCTACGAGACAAAGATCTCGAACATCGTAGAAAAAAGTCTTAATTAACCAGTCAAGTATTTTTTTGGGTTTTGATTTCCTAATTTGTCTTAAACTCAATTATTTTATTTAGGAATTCTATATCTATAAATAGGGCATGAATAAATTGTTTTTAAGAGAGCAAACAACAAAGACACAATACACAATATAAATTTTCTTCTAGCTTAGGAACTTTGCAAGAGCCACCGTGGAGGTCGGAGAATTGTGGTTTATTATTTCTTCTCCTTTATTATTTATTTGTATTCGTGATTAATAAAAGATAGTTTAGCTATTGTTCTTAATTTTTTATGATTAACACAAGCATATTTATTTTAATAAATTTTGATTGTGTTTTTGAGATAATGAGTAGCTAAATTTCATAACTAGGGTTGTGAGAACCATGATGAATTATTAAAGTAAGTTTATGTACAAAGTGATTCTTGAATGATTTTTATGCATGTATTGTTAATTCTTTCATTTAGAAGTCTTTTTAACGGTGCGCAACATTAGAACTCACCTCGTTGCTACTTGCCGGGCCAAGGAGGTAGTTAATGAGAAAAGAATTAAACAACAGAGATTTAGTGGATGCTATCTAATAGTCTAATGTCAATTGGTGCAAGGGTGAAAACTAAGTCATACATTGATGTGATGTGTAATCTGAGGTAAAGGTAAGAGTTAGTAAAGTATACACACGTAGCCGGACCAAGGTGAGGGGTGAAATTCCCTATTTGGAGGATCAATCACTTAGGGATATCTTAAGTTACCAACCTTTCATGCTAAAAATTGAAATAGATCACTAGTACGATATTTTTGCTATTTTATGAAATCATGGGGAACACATTCCTAGTTATTTCTAATAATCTGAATATAAATAAATACTTAGTTCAAAGCTATTTTTATTTTTTTCAATTTAAATCCCCCCCAGTTTTATATAACGACTATCGAGTTAAATATTTGCTATTGACAATATTCTTTCATATTCTTTGTGGGATCGACCATAACTCATAGTTGGGTAAATATATTGCATGCGACCGTTTATATTTCTTTTCAAGAAATATATTTGGACGTTACCAAGAATGGTGCCGCTGCCGGGAAATGTGGCTTAGAAATAGTCTTTAGTATTTATTTTGACTTGTAGTCCCTTTTTGTTTCTTAGGATTAGTTTTAAATTTGTTTTTTTTTATTATTATTATTATCATATTTCTTTCTCTTTTTGAGATGACATCTAAAAAAGTATGTAGTGATAAGTGTTTTTGCAATTCTTGTACTTCTGATATTATGGATTCTTATGGGTTAATTTTTTTCTCAACAAGAAAAGTTGTATGGGGACATGGAAGATTTGTTAATACTTTGCTATACATCAATATGTACACGCATGCTTGAAGATATCTTTGGTTTTGATCTCTATTATTTAGATTGTGAGTTGAGTGCAAAGATTGAATCATATGACACCCAATAATTTAGTAATAATATGTGTGAGGAAGAAAAAATACTTATAAGTCAACTTACAGAGCTAAAAGTTGAAGGCCAATTGCTTGATCATACTTTTATTGATGTTGTCATTGTTGAGAAGAGTACACTAGAGTTATGTAATGAAGTAGATAATATTATTTTTAAAAACTCTAGTATGTGTAAATATGAGGGTGCAAATACTAATACAATTCACAAGTTAGGACGCACTAGACCTCATTCCAATCATTTTTTCACATTTTGTTACTAATCGAGCCATATGAGCGTATAGAAGAGTGTATGGGGGAGGAACAATGTGTCTATATTCTTGAATTTATTGTTCCAATATCAGAGAATTACATTCCTCACTTAGGATCCACGAAGTGCATAATGCGATATCTATTGCTTGGGACCTTAATTTTTGTACCACCACCCCTTGAGCGTAATAGAAATATTGATGTAAAATTAGGGGTGCAATTCATATCTTCAAAATGGAAGGAAAAATAGTAAAATTGATGGTGTCGTCGTGTCGCGACGTTAAATTAAGCGTTTATTGGGAGGCAACCCAATTAGTAGTGTAACTTCTTATTTTATTTTATTTTTATTTTATTAGTATCACTTTTTTTACTTTTTTTTCTTTGGTCTTGTTTTTGCAGATTAGGAGAAGTCTGAGTACCAAAAAAAAAATTGAAGCAAAGAAACATGTTTGAGCTTAAGTGTGGGGTGACGACCCTTGATGAAAATTAAGAGAACATGCTACTAGCTAGGCCTAAAGGCCTCAGGGAGTTTTCCTAACCCTTGTTTTAAATTTTATTTAATGCTTTGGAGACATAGCATCTTTTTAAGTGTCGGGTGTAGGAATGAATTCTTAGTTTTTACTGTTTTATTGAGTTTTTTCTTCTTCTTTTTTAGGATGGGTTCCTTAGCTTTTGTTTTCGGTTCTTTTCCTAAGGATAGTCCCTTTGAACCGAGTGTCTTTTACTTTTTTAGGAATAAGTTTTCTTTTGATTTTTTTTAGAGAAAAGAAAAGACCCTTTTTAGTGGTGTGATACTTTCTATTTAGGCCTAAATTTTGAGTAGTACTTTCTTGTGAATACTTGATTGATAAGGAAATTCCAGACTCTTTGACACCTAAGCTCATGGTTGTGAATTTGTATATAGCTTATTTTATTTTGTAGTTTGTTATGATCCTGTCTCTCTTAGAAACGAAATTGATCAATCTTGTGGTGAAAATTTGTTTATTCCATGTTTTTCATCTTAGTCTAGAACTTGCACTGGATGTTATTGAAGCGAAATAAAAAGTGTTGCCTTGTTTAGGAGACGAAAATAGGCTTTCTTTGATTTGTCTGGTAAATTTTAGCATTTCAGATATTATATCACTAGTTAAGCCTTTTGAGCCTTTTAACCTATATTTTTCTTGTAAACCACATGATCGAGCTGAATCCCTTTTTATTGATACCATAATTCTATTTGATCTAAAAATAAATCCTTAATGCACTATGTTGAGAAGAAAAGTTGAAAACATTGGTAGAAGTGAAAAAATGTTGAAAATGCTTAATGTGTGAAGAATGAAGAAAAGTGCGAAAACTCTGTTTTGGCCTTGGTCCCTTGTGGATATTGTGCACCTCAACCAAGCTTAAAAACTTAAGTTGACGGTGGCTAATTCAGAAGTATGCTTAAAACATTGGCCCTGGTCCTACCAAGGATATTGTGTACCTCACTTGAGCATCAAAGCCTTGAGTTGAGGATGGCTAGTGAACCTCTAGAAAAAAAAATTGAAGCATTATTGAGATGATGGCATTACTTGTGAAATAATTGTTGAAGAGAGGACTGAAAATAATAGGTGATGAAGTCTAAAATTGCAAAGTGCTTAAGGAAGTATAAGTTACTATTATATAGTTTTTCTATCCGTCCCCTAGCATACATTACAACCCGTTAAAGTCCTATTTGATTCTATTCAAGCATGCTTAATTAGTGGAGATGTACATAATGGGCAAGCATGTGGTTCTTTGTGCATACATGTGAATTTTATTTGTGAGTGTTAGAGTTGTTCTTGATATGAAGTCCTTAATTTATATTCAATCTCTTGAATTGAGTGTGTGGACTATTTCTTTTTGTGAGGGCACTTGCTTCATGATAAATATGTGATTTTATTAGCTTTCTTTGATGAGAGTAGGTGAGCAAGCTTAAATTTGATGAGTTCAAAGTCCTTCCTTGAGTTTGGAGGTTAGAGGTTTGTTGTTTATTTGGATGTCTTGCATAATGATTGAGAAGTCCACTTGATGTTTTGAAATTGGTGTATGGTCTAATTGTTTCTATTAACCAAAGTGATGACATTGCTAGTATGATTTTTTTGGAATGAGCTTTAATGTTTGCTCGAGGACGAACAAAAATTTAAGTGTGGGGTGTTGATGCGAGGCCAAAAATATATATTTTAATTATTATTTGCCTCACATTTATTATTTATATTTGTCATTTTTGAGCATGAATTTTATGAATTGTCCTAAATAGTATATTTTATTTATAGAATTAAATTGATGGAAAAATAAAAAAGTTTAAAGCTAAAACGAATTAAAGATGGAAGGTTGAAGAAGGAAATCAAGCAGGCAGCTTAATAGAAGGATTGTAATATAATATTAATATTTATGCATATAAGCATATGTAATAAATTGAAGGAAGAACAGCGAACTGCAGCTGATACGTGTCACAAAGACCATGCTTCAGTGGCAGCAACCAAAAAATAAAGCGGTTTAGTGTTTACGCGTACTAAGGTAAAATCGAACCGAAAATCGAATCAAATCGCAAATTGAGTCAAATAGAAAAAACAATCCAATTAGTGGTTTGGTATTGGAAAAAAAAACCCGATTATATTTGGGTTGGTTTGGTTTTAACTAAAAAAATCAACCCGACATTATATATATAATTTTAAAATTTTATTTTATACATAAAAATATTTACTTTGATATAATTTTAAAATATTTCTTATACAATTTCATAGTTTTTATCTTTTAATATATTATTTCAAGTTTAAAACTTAGAATTCGGAATGGTCCAATAAAGATTATAGTTCATAGATGTTGATAATTATAATAAAACTTAAATCAAAATCAAATTAATACTAATGCCAAAAAAAAATCAATTCAACACTAAGAATGACAATAATATTGAATATTTATTCTTTAGTTTTACATTGGTTTAGACAATTAAAATACATAATCTAATTTTAATTTTCTTTAAATATTTAGTAATGTAACTAATACTTATTAAACTTAT
>JAJOOR010016883.1:0-16407 GCA_036250505.1 Solanum acaule
CTTTCAACAGTGTTCCATCCTGATGCTGCAGAATCCAAAAGAACGTCTACCAAATGGTCGTCCAAAAGATTAACCTCATCGACATAAAGTATTCCTCTGTTAGCTTTAGCAAGAAGACCAGGCTCGAATGCCTTCACACCCTCGGTAAGAGCTTTCTCAATGTCGATTGTCCCACACACCCTGTCCTCAGTAGCACCTAGTGGTAAATCAACCATGTTGATTTTGGTGAGAGATACAGGAAGCTGCTCTCCCTTCCTCAATTTGTCACGGACTTCAGCGCTCATTACTTCTTGGTCCTCTGGATCTGAATTGAATGGATCACCAGAAATAACTTTTATTTCTGGAAGTAAATCCACCAAAGACCTAACCGTGGTGGACTTCCCAGTTCCTCTATCACCCATAATCATCACGCCTCCAATCTTTGGATCTATTACATTCAGCAAAAGACACAACTTCATCTCATCTTGCCCCACTATGGCGGGAAATGGATACACCGGTCTCTGGCTGTCTTCAGCAAGTTTCTGAGCCTAAAAATTACAACGTAGGTAAAAGCTTATCAATATACTTGGTGCAACAACAACAACAACAACCTACCCAGTGTAGTCCCACAAATGGGATCCGCAGAGGGTAGAGTGTACGCAGACCTTACCTCTACCTTAGAGGTAGAGAGGTTGTTTCCGATAGATCCTCGGCTCAAGGAAAAACAGTCCAAATCAGTCCCAAAAAGGAATCAATATACTTGGTAAACCCCCCAAAATAAAAAGGGTTGCAAATACATTGCCTTCCAAATAAATCATTTTGCCCAAGTGTTAGAACTTTCTAAAAGCTGAACCTAACAAAACTATTTTGAATTCGACTTTGGATGATCCTTGCCCTCAAACTTAATACTCCCCATGAGCTATTTGGTATGACAATCTTTCCTCTTTGGGACATCATAACATGATTGACATCATTTTTGTAAAACTATTACAACGTTCAAGAACTCGAATACATTAAAATATCCAAAGTAACTCCTATCGGAAACAGTCTCTCTACCTCCACAAGGTAATGGTAAGGTCTGCAACCACTCTACCCTAGTCAGACCCCACTTGATGAATTCCATTGGGTATGTTGTTGTTGTATCCAAAGTTACTCCGATATCGTGTTTTCTTTGTCAAACTAATTTTCAACTCTCCGTTTCACATTCATTTCCACCATCAATAATATAATACTCCCTCCGTTTCAATTTGTTTGTCTTACTTACCTTTTTAGTCCATTTAATGAAAAAATGTCTCCTTTTTTTGGCAACTCTTGGATTCTAAAGAATTCTAACTTTACAAATGACATGTTTAAGACCACAAGATTAAAGGGATCTTTAGTTTAAGATCAAAAGTCTTCTTTTATTTTCTTAAACTCTGTGTAGAGTCGAAACTAAACAAACAAATTGAAACGGAGGGAGTAGAGAAAGGGACATTGTCCAAGCTCTTCAGCAAACATCTTATATGCATCTTAATAATCTTCCCACCTCTCACACAATATTGCTTCATACCGTCAACTTAAATTTTGGAAAACTCCACAACCAAACACCCAAATCCCACATTATTATATAGAAAATAGAAATTTTCCACACAATTGACCCAACTGTTTAGCAAAACACCTGATGAAATTACCATATCAAGAAATACCGAAACAATGAAAAATTGGTACCTGTTCTTGAGCAGGGCTGATTTCAGTTGCAACATTGGAAATTGCCACATGGAATTGGGACCTCCCTTTCTTAACTGGGAGTCTAATTCCTCCATAAAACTTCCTCCCTTGGCTATGTCCTGCAATAACAATGCCCAGCAATTCATACTTACCATAAGAATTCTAACTCATAATCACTACCAAGAATCCAAGAACAACATACAGTGAAATCCCACAAAGTAGGACCTGGGAAGGGTCGAGCGTACACAGTCCTTACCACTACCTCGTCAAGGTGGACAGGCTGTCTCCGAAAGAGCCTCAGCTCAAGCAAGTCAAAGCAGTAATAAAACGAAAAAACAAGTGAAGAAACATAGCAAATCCGTAACAACTATATGCAAGGAACCATAACAACATCCACAAGGTACGATCACCTAAACACAGTAAACCTCATATAACAACGAATACCAAAATCCAAAAACTACCTGAATACACAGTGCTCTATACTACCAAGAGTCCAAATTCACACACTCTCAAAAACCAATTCAAAGCATAGATATCAAAAAAGTGTAAACACCCACTAAACAGTAGGAACAAAAACATAAATCTTTACAATAAAAAAACACTTAGCCATCAAAATTCTAGCTCATAATCAACTACCAAGAACCCAAAAATTCACAAAAAATAAACAAACCCAATTCTAAGGAAAACAAGAAATGACATAATGTACAAAAAATTTGAACACCCACTAACAATGCGAACACAATTAGTAGAAAAAACACATTTATTTATATACCTGAAGATGGGAAAAGGGATAAAACAGCAGATTTAGAGGAACGAGCAGAAAAGGGTGTAGAAGCTAAAATTGCTGCTGCTGCTGCTGAAGAAGAAGTTCCTAATAGTGAAGCCATTTCTGTGATTCTCAGTGAAGAAGAAGAAGAATTTTTGGCATTAGTGTAATGGTCACTACTTACTACTAACTACTGGCTTGTGTTTGTGTCTTCGGATAAGACGATAGATTTCCGGGTCATATTTTATTGGACTTTCATGGATTCATGGGCTCATGTAATTTGGCCTTTATATTTGAGTGGTCTTTTGATCATGACTTTCACATATAACAAACATAAAAATTATATTTGTATGTTATAACTAAGGGTGTACAAACCGAACCATAAAGTCAAACTGAACCGATGAACCAAGTCAAACCGAGAAAAAAAACCGACTTATGGTTTGGTTTGATTGGTTTGGCGTTGAAAAAAAAAATCAACCATTCTTGATTTGGTTTGGTATTAATAAAAAAAAAGTCAAATCGAATCCAACCCAAACCGACATAATACATATATAATTTTAACTTTTTATAATATTTATATAATCTATTTTGTAAATATTTTAAAATTAGTTTTATTAGTTTTATTAATTTTCAATATGTACAAATTAGATATATATTCAGATTTGGGCTTATAACTTGTAATTGGTGAAATGATCAAGCCCAATATAAACCTAAAGTTAAAACCCTAGAAACTAGTCATATTCTCATTTCTCACTTTCCACTTTGCAATCTTTCCACTTTCCAGAGAGCTGCTCAATCTTCATTTGCTCATTCTTCTCATTCATCCGCTCGTCTATAGATAGTCAGGTATATATTTTTTTCTTTTTCTTGAAAATGTAAATTTATCAATGAAGTTCGTCACTTACTTTTTCTTGCAAATGAGTAACTTTATTTTGAATCGTTGTTGACTGCTGCTACAAAGTCTTAATTTTTTGTGTTTTGCTTCCTTAGATGGAGAATACGGTTGGAATTGATGTAGAAATGATTATCGATAGTCCTCCGGTTGTATCAATACCTCAAAAGAAAGGTAAAAGCACTCCTCATCTCCGCACTCCTCCTAAAAAGCAAAAAAGAAAAACCCCAATAGATTCCATTCCTACAGATGGTAATACTGGGAGAGAAACGTCACAGATTTAGGATCACTTTGCTAAATTTATTGCTAAAGGAGGTAAACGAAGAGCAAAATGTAACTATTGTGTAAAACACTTTGCTCCTGAGACAAAAACAAATGGAACCTCTGTATTGTGGTCACATTTAAATGACAAATGTCTCAAATCTCCCTTTATATTTGTTGATAAAAGGCAAACAACTTTGAAATCTGTCCCAATCAAAGTAGGGGGACAAGAAAATGGAACAAGTTCTATAGAAAAGGTTGTGTACAATGTGGAGAATATCAGGAGGGCCATCGCTGAATTTGTCATTATTGATGAACAGCCATCTAAAGTTGTTGAAGGGGAAGGTTTTAAAAAATTGATGGCCAAAGCTTTGCCTAATTTTGAATTACCTTCACGAGTAACTATGGCTAGACATTGTTTGAAGATCTATCAAGAAGAGAAAGAGAAGCTTAAAAAACTTGTCAAGAATCAACATATATGTATTACTAGTGATACATGGACATCACTTCAAAATTTGACTTATATGGTCGTGACTGCTCATTGGATTGATGATGAATGGAACTTACATAAAAAAATTCTTAATTTTTTCCAAACTCCGGATCACAAAGGTGAGACTATAGCTAAAGGTATTGAAGCATGTTTGTTGGATTGAGAAATTGAAAACTTGTTTACAGTGACTCTAGATAATGCATCTGCCAATGATGCTACCATTAAGCATTTGAAGGCACATATTGATGATTGGAAAGGGGTCATATTGAGAAATGAGTTTTTACATATTAGATGTAATGCTCATATTTTGAACGTAATTATAAAAGAAGGTTTAGATGAACAAATTGAGTCAATTTCTCGCATAAGGAATGCAATGAAATATGTCAAGTCTTCTGCTTCTAGGTTTGCCTCTTTCAAGTCATATGTTGAGAAGACTAAGCTAGACACTCATGGTCTATTAAGTCTTGATGTTGAAACTAGGTGGAATTCTACATATACGATGTTAGAAACTGTTGTAAATTTTGAAAAGGCCTTTGCAAGAATGTACGTGGATGATCATAACTATCGAAAGTATTGTCTTCAAAGTGAATTGAAAGGACGTCCAACTACAAATGATTGATAGCTTGTGAAAGGTTTTATAAAGTTTCTTAAAATCTTCTATCAGTCTACTTTAAAATTTTCAAGGAGCTTATATGTTACTTCTAATAAATTCGTCCATGATTTTTTTAATGTTCGAAGTTCTATATTGAAGTACTCTTGTAGTGAAGATCTTATTTTGATTGACATGGCTGGAAGTATGAAGGTTAAGTTTGATAAATATTGGGAGAATATTGAGAAACCTGAGAATTTGAACATGTTGTTGTTCATTGCTATTGTGTTGGATCCTAGGTATAAGATGCAATATGTCAATTTTATTCTTAGCAAAGCATATGGCTTCTTATTGGGAAAATTAAAGGCAGATAATGTGGAAGGTGTCTTGAAATGTTTGTATAATCACTATAATTATTCTTCGACTGAAACTTTTACAAATAACATTGGAGGTGACACTAACATGATGGGTGAAGTTGATGATATATTGCATTCTCAATGGGAGAAACATTTAGAAAATAAGGAAAACATTGAAAAAAAATCTGAGCTTGATATTTGATGGATAATGTAGAGAAGCCAAAAGATTTTAATATCTTGACTTGGTGGAAAGCTTCATCGAATAGATATCCAACTATTTCAAAAATGGCAAGGGATGTTCTTTCTATTCCGTGTCCACTGTTGCATCTGAATCAGCCTTCAGTACAGGTGGTCGTATTCTTGATTCATATCAAAGTTCTTTATCACCAAAGACAGTAGAAGCTCTTATTTGCACTCAACAATGGATATGGTCGCCTTCTAAAGAATGGAAGGTTCAAGATTATTTGGAGGAAGTTCAGAAAATTGAAGAAGTTGAAAAAGGTAATTTACTAATTTAATTCTTAATTCTCCATCTTTGATATTAATTTTCTACTTTGAAAACAACTTTATGCTAATTGCGATCTAACAAAGTTGAGTTGACAAATGATTCAATATCTAATTGTTGACCCTCCCCGATAAAATTAATTTTCGAGCTTCTTGAATTTTAATAATTTGAAATAATTAGTTTTACAAAATTAAAAAAAAAAATTTAAGTTTTGAAGCAATTTTAGTCATTTTTATAATTTTAAAACAATATATATATTTTTATATAATTTTTGTATGTAATTATTATATTTCTTACGAGCATTCAAAAAATCATTTAAAAAAGATTTTACTTTTTTAAGTGTTCCGTTAATTAGCTCACTTAGTATTAATTTATATTTTTGAATTAATTATTTCATAAGTAAGTTAGCTATTTTTATCTCGTTAAAATTAAGAAGCTCATAAATTAATTGTATTAATTCATCTTATTTGACTACTAGCCAAGCCTATCCTAATTAACTAAGGTCGGCTATATTTTTTAATTTCCAATTGGCTATGATTTAGACTCATATGACCAAACCTTAAATCCAACTCTATCCTATTCAATTTAAAAGGCCAAATATTGGAACTTTTTTTTCCATTCCCGTGACCAGCCCAATTCCCCTTAATGGCCAACCCATTCCCAGCCCACATTACTACACAACAATTCCAAAAAATAACCCAGACCCAACACTAATATAATACCAAACCGACCCAGGCCCCTATACATTTTCTTCTTCTTCCAGCAGAACATGTACAACGACCAAACCTAGAACCTCAAATCGCGACCCAAAGCCATCGCGAAATCCAGCAACGTCCAACCCAACTCGGCTATGTCATTTTCTCTCTCTCTCTCTCCCTTATCCTCCGTACAGTAGCAGCAGCACGCGGCTGTCCCATTTCCTCTTCCGGAATGGGACGAAACTTGATAAAAAAAGATGTTTATCCTTAATGGTGAAAGGATTTTTTGGAGGTTTGAATTTTGAAATAGGCCATTTCTCATCCGAATTCCCCCCAAAAAAGTCGTGCCCTATCTTCCTCTTATTTAAACCACCTATTTATTCATTGTTAAAAAAGGAACTGATTGGGAAAAACAGAGGGAAAGGTTGGAAAAATTGTTGGCAATTCTAAAAGGAGAAAGAAAAGAACACAGAAAAATAGCTATAGGATATACAAAATACAAAAGAGAAAGAAAGGTTAGTTTCCGTCCGAGTCTTATTCTTCTAGCTTGATCATCATCGTTCTTCTAAGTTAGTCCGAGTTTGAGTCGCTGCCTAGGCCTCTCGCTTGCTGTCCGGTTCGTGTTTGTGTGGTGGAATAGTTCACTTCTAGCTTATCGTTTTGTTCCAAGTTCGCTGCCCGGAAAAAGGTAATGTCTTCCTCGGCTTTGTTTGATTTCCAGTCGTCCTATATGTTCTGTCGATGATCTTTTCTTCCCTTTGTGTATATTCTGTTTATGTGTGAGCTTTATTTTAACCCTGTATGTCGAAATCTGGTTAATGAGTATTATATGTGAATAAATTCTGTTTTGGAGTTAGTTTAGCTTTATTTGTGAGCATGTCCGATCTCATGAACTTCTCACAGTTCAAATATTTCATGTTGTATTTTCTCATTTCGGATTAGCTGAGTGCAAAACGAATCTTTCTAGTTGTCTCATGTGCTTTTCTTTGGTATTCTTCTACCGTTTTTTCTTAGGCAGTGATTCAAAGTTAAATAAAAAATTACTCTTACTTGCCTGTATCTTTTCGTTCTTTCAATTTCTTTTCCTCTTTTGCACTCGCCTTGTGTTTTATCTTGTTTAGTCACGTATTGCTTTAAATGAAATCGATCTTGCCTCGTGTTAGAATTTGAGTATCCTATTTAAGCAGCTGCTACTTTATAATAGAATCTTTTATTTTGATGAATGAATCATGAACTGGAGTCGTTAATTTGGTCTCAATGGGTCACAATCTTTAAGTGTTGCATCAGAAACTCCTCCACATTGTTTTGGCTGGAGTTTTTGGACTGAAAATCCTAGAAATTTAGCTCTGTTTACTTTTTTCCCTTGAGTTTGTGTTGTTTCGTATTGATTTCATATCAATGCCAATTTGCTTCCTTGAGCAATAATTCTGTATCTGCTGGAAGTAATTCTTTTATTTAGCTTGAATTTATTAGAGGTTAAGACCAAGCTAAAATTGAGAAGTCTCTATCTTTATTTTTATTTAGCTGACGATGGTTAAGATTATTGTTTAATGTAATCTTAGTCATTATAAGTATGCCTTTACGGTGGTTTAAGATCAAAATCAAATGGTCCAGCGACCAGTTAGCTTCTTTGTTGATTTTCGTCTTGGAAGATTATACTTAGTAATAGCTTTGGATTTATTCCTTTGTTCCCCGTACTCACAGTATCTTTATTTAGCTGCATCCCAATGTTTAAATGTTTTAAAAACTTAATGTTGTTTGCTATTTACGTGTGCTAACTTTTGTCCATTTTTCTCTATTTCACATGCGATATTTGCTCGAGTCTAATTGGACTCAAACCATCTCTTGCATTCTTCTCCCTTTCGAGTCAACCTCTACAAAAGCCGTGGAAAGAGAAGCTGAAAATGATAAATTTTGGAGTCCAAGTCCAAGTAGCAGGTAGCAGCAGTAGTCCCAAATGGCTAGAAGTAACATTTTTGGACTTAAAAAGTCTAAGAATGATATGCCCGCAGCAACCACGAGAAGCGGAATGGGGCCAAACGCCCACTTAAATTTCTAGTTCTATATTTTGTGTAATTATTGGGCCAAAAGCCCATTTATCTTGATTATTATTGTGTTAGTTTAGGACAGGTACCAAGTGTTGGGCCTTTGGCCCCAAAAAGCAGAAATCAGGCTCGAGTACTGGTCCAGGCGGACAGAAAATCAGACTTGGGCCCAAAACACACACTCTCTCTCTCTTTATTTTATCTGTTTCGTATTTGTCTAATTGTTTATTTGTAGTCAATTCTAAGGTTTCCCTAATTCAATTTCCCCAAGAGATAGTCATTTTGAGATTTTCTAAAAATTAAATGATTTTACTACTTAAATTACTTTGAAATATGTTTCTTAAGTAATCCCTTATACTATTTACCTTCCTTCTAAAAAATAATTCCAAGTCTTAAACTAATCAAGCTTTTATTCTAAAATCAATTAGTCAAATAGTTAATTATCGGATAACCACGTGTTAGCGGACATTTCGGGTGCTTTCAAACTCTTTTCGAAATATTAATATGAACCTTGAACCCCCTTTAAATATTTTCATTAGATTTACTGTTTTGATCTTTTGAGAAAATAGTTTTCTTGATTTTTCTTTAAAAATTAAGTGGCGACTCTTAAAACCAGTCTAAATTCTATTTTTAAATAAAACACTAATTACTCATTTATGTGCTAATAATTCTTTTCCTTTCAGAATGTCCAGGTGCTCCTTTGAGTATCGATTAGTTTAATGAAATAGTTTTTTGCAAATCTTTTGATATATAGGTATTTCCTTTCCCTTTATTGAAATGGCGTTTTATAGTTCTTTATTATCTAACAAAGTTAATTTAAAAGGCTAGTTACTCGTTCACGTGCTGATAATTTTCTTTCTTTCAGAATGTATGTCTAGGTGACCTTTTGAGTATATATTAGTTTGGATGAAGAAAATATGCAGTTGGATCATTGTAGTTGAATATTATTGGAGTAGCTTTGCAGTTCTTTTATTGGGTTTTTAAGAGGATATTTTACAAACATAATGTGAAGTGCTGTGTTTTTAATTTTCAATGTTAAATAGACTTATTTTTGATAAGATATTTGCTCCTGCTGATCATGTGAGGATCTTGATAATCAAAACTTGTAGAAATCAGATTGAAATGAAATGGTTATTGAGCAGTTGTCAGGATGCTGGGTTATTGAGTAGTTATCAGGTGGCGTTTCTCTTTGTATCTTCTTCTATCTTGATGTGTTCTCTTCTGATGTTATAAAATCCTCATTCTGTGGTTGTTTGCTTTAGTTTGCTGTTGGGTTGATGATGTCTTAGCGTGATGGGTATTGTTTCTTGATTGTTCTTAGTCGTTTCCTTGAGTCGGCATAATATCGAGTTAAAAACTTTGAAGATTCGTGGTCTGTTGGCATTTTTATGCTACGTTTTTGAGGTTTTTGCTTTGTTGCTCCCTTTCCCGGGTCTGCTACTTGATTCTGTGATTGGGTCTAGTCGAAGCTTGTGGGTTTGCAGCTGGTGTTGGTATTTCTTGGCTACTCTTTTGAGTTCTGTTTTTAATTTGCTCTAAGCTTGCCATTCCAATGCACATAATTTCATATGTGCAATTGTGGATTGACTAACATATTCAATTGATGCCACTTAATGACATTCATGTAGAAACTACAATTGTCACTTAACCAATTGAGTATATACAAGCATTTATGTCCCTATCAATACATATGGAGCCATAAGAGAAAGAAAACACTTGCATTCCACTTACAATAGTGAATGAATCTATCAAAGAGTTTAAGTAATTTGTTTGACAGCCAATAGATATGTGTAATAGATGAAATGATAATGTCTGCATTAAATTGGCCAGAAAGCAAATAGTTGTCCAAATGTAGAATAAAGGCAATTCTTGTACTAAAAACACCTCCAGCTTGTACAAAATGAAGATGGATAGATGAATATTCGCTTCTCCTATTGTAAAACCTAAATACTCTTTAAAAAACCCGATAAAACCGAAAGAACCAAAACCGAAAAAACCGATTTATATTGGTTTGTTTTGGTTTATAAACTTAATAAACCGACATAATTGGTTTGGTGTTTTTTTGATAAAAACCAAACCAACCCGACCTATGTACACCCCTAGTTATAGCTATAGTTTGCATAATTGCGCTCCATAACAAATTTTATGTTTGCTATGGAGCTTTTGATTTGTATAATTCGCTAGATACATCCAATTTTATACAAATTGTTCAATTTTGTATAAATTCATTTATACATTGCAATTTGTATAATAAGATCTGTAGTTGTATAATTTTAAGTGTATAGAACGAAAATATATGTATTTGTATTTGTATATACACTTTTCTCTCGCTTTATACAAACACAAACACATTTTATACCGAAATATATAAAATGGCTAATTGTATACCAAAAATGACTAATTGTATATCGAAACAGATGACAAAAAAAGGGATGTTTGCTGCGAATTACAATTAAAATTAACTATGGCTATAACATTTAATTTGAATTAATAGTTTACTATTTCATACAATTTTTCCTTTTTTTCGATTAAATTTTAGGTTTAGTAAACATAAAAATCATATTAGTGTTCTATAACTACAATTTTGTTATTTGCGTGTTTGCTATGGAGCATCAAATTTGTATAAAATCGTAGGCAACATTTGATTATATAAAATTGCATACATCTGACTTGTATAAATCGCAGCGATTTGTATAAATCGAGCGCCTGTGGTTATGAAAATTGCGTTTGTGTTGTGTCTGTGTATCTGCATAAAATTTGAATTCGTATACAATTGAATCGAGTTAAAACAATTGTATTTGTATATCAAATCTCTCTCTCGCTTTATACAATTATACATTGTATTTTGTATAATTTGTGTTTGTATAAAGCGAGAAAGAGAGAAAGACAAAAGAGAACTGGGCAGGGAAAGATTTGTATTGTATAATTATAAGTGTATAGGACGAAGAGATATGTATTTGTATTTGTATATTTAGTTTTCTCTCGCTTTATACAAATACAAACACAATTTATACATTGGTGTTTGTATAAAGTGAGAGAGGCGAGGGCAGTGGCGTAGCCAGGAATTTAATGAAGGGTGTCCAAACTTTTAATAGTATTTTTTTTTAAAAAAAAACGACGATTTAAATTACCAAAACAAATAATCAAGTTAAGCAATATTTAATTAAATATAGGAATATTTTTAATAAAATTACAAGTGTATAATTCAAAACTAACATAAAGAAAATAAACTACTATTGAAAACATAATTTAAATATATTATTACAATTGTACTCGACGAGGTTTCATCTCCTGAAACGTTTTTATAATAGACTCATTAGAAATAGTACGAAATACTTTCTTTTCTACATAAGGCATGTCGCGCCCCGTTTTTCGCAAAACGGGTTCTGGTGCACGACCTAACAACTCTTTTGGGCTTTGGGTGATTGAAGAGTCGCCACCTAACGAATTAAGGCGCGTTAGGGCACCTATCTAACCTAACTATGTCTAGCTAAGGTCAACGAACCAGAGATCAGGGTAAGGGTTCAAATTACCTCGAGGGGAAGGTGTTAGGCATCCCTCGAGGTCCACAAATGTGGGTCCCGGCCGTATCTCATGCAATTTATGTGGGGGTTACAAGTAGCAAATAAGGGCACTTCATTTATTATTTGGTTAATTAACATGCTAGCTAAGTGATAAATGACATTCAACAATTAAAGTTACTTCAATAATTTATTTAATTAATTAAGCATGCAAAACTAGGTGATAACATATTATTTAACAATTAAGAGCACTTTAGTTATTCTAGTTAATTAGATAGGCATACGAGACTAAGTGATAAATCAACAAATAAATATTAAACAATAAGGAGATAAGCGAGGAGATAGAAATTACACAAATAGATAGGCAAACAATTTTATTTTTATTAAACTACCCCAAATAAATATAATTATTATAAACAAATAAAGGGACAAAGGAAAGGGAGACTCTGAAGGACTTTAGGATCAGCACTCGACTTTTCTTTATTTTTAAATAGGCTTCCGTGTAGGGACAGACAAAACCAAAGTTTGTCTCTTCAAGCCTGAGTCGATGTCATCATCTCCATAGGGCCTAAACTACCCCTATCCCACCACCACATGCTTTCGTCTCTTACAAGGTGTCTATCGTCCCCGCTTAAGGTCCAAGAGGCATTGGACTACTATTAGGAAGGTTTTAGACAAAGATAAAATATAATAGGCCCACCTAGACACCAAGTCAAACAAATAAGACCTTCATTTAGCACATAAGGTCTCATATTGGCCTCTAGATTTTATTAGTCATGCTAGCAAACACACATACTTGTGAAGGGTCATGCTTAAGTGTGTGTCATACAAACAAATGTTATAACAGCATGGTTATTTAATTAGGAGTAGCAGGAAATTATTACATCGGACTTTAACTATTTATTGATCAGATTAATTAGGACACGCTAGTTTAAAGGGAAACATGTGGGCAGAAACGATTAAAACAGGGGCAAATTATTTTATAAGTTATCTCAACAGGGCAGATTCAAAACATGCAGGGAATGATTTATTATTTCTATTTTTTAAAATGACAGAAGGTAATTATTTGCAAAAATCAGTTAACAATTGGCAGAAAAATATTCATATTAGTTTTGTTTATATTATTAAACATGCTGGAAACTATTAGAATGCCTATGGACATGATTTCTATGTGATCAAAATATTCGCGTGATACTCTAAATGCAAATCTGATTAGACCTATAGGCATGATTTCTAGATAAGAAAAGAGAAGTCACTTGAAACCTCTATGCATAATTTTTACACCCAAATAATGTATTAAGAATTATCTAACTCCTATAGGCATGGTATCTAAGTGCACAAGTTGAGATTTATTTTCTTAGGCATGTATTAGAAATATTTAAACCTATATGCATAAATACTACACTCAAATAAATGTTATAAAATTATTTAAATCCCTTTTGACATATTTTAAAAATGGCAGAATTCTTGTAAAAATAAATTAAGACAATAATCACGCATTATTCATTTTATTATATCGAGTAGCTTAAATTCTAAGCACATTTTAAGAAGTTCAAACATTCCACATGCTCAACACCAAATTATTTATTTATTACTTATTTTTATTTTTATTTTGCAGTGAACAAATAATGGAGAACTAAAACAAGTAATAAACTTATTATTTTTTTTTTTTTTAAAATTAAGTTGATGACACCAAATCGATAAGCATAATAAAATATATTACAAAAGCTCCTATATGCATGCTTTCTAACATATAACAATAAGATGAACAAGTAGCAGGTAGTCCCCTCCCCTTTAGACGATCCCCCAGATATATATATATATATATAATATATAGAGAGTGTTACTATAAAATTATTACAAAACCAAAATAGCAGGTAAAACAATACGAAAATTTATAAAATCAGATCCTGTCTAGTAACTCTTCCGACTCTTCAAACTCGAAACCAAGTCCGAACCTGCTAAAGTAAGAAACATACAAATATAGCATATAAAGTAATATAATATAAGTAAAGAATACCAACTATGGACAGATTCATCATACACACATTTGTTTCATACATCAGACAAACACGTATTGGGACAAGTAAGCATAACAACAATAATGTCACACAGAGAGGGAAGAACGAAATTGACCCGGATGCTTTCCTTAAACCATTATAGAAAATTGCACAAATAAAAGTTGTAATGCAATGCAGAAATCAACTAATGGAGAAAACTAACCAGTTGAACAGATTATATTATCAGCAATGAAGTACTCGACGAAATGTCAAATCAAAAACAGCAACACAGCAATAAGAGACAAAAGAGTTATCCAAAACCTTACTAGGGCTCCTATTTTCTTTTTATGAGTAGATATCAATTTTATTCCTAAACCAAGTCAGTATGTGTCAAGTCTCGGAATGTGAGAGTGTTCAACCGTGTGTGAGTATGGAAAAGTGTGTCTAATAACAAGAATGAGGGCACTTTATATAGTGAGTAAGAAGGCATACAATAAAGGAAAGGAATAAACTAATAATCAATTCAAAAAAATGATTTCCTTAATCAATAGGAGAACTAAATCATCTTTATTCTAAATTATTAATTTACCAAAAATAAAGCGAGTAAGAAATCGGTTTACTATAATTACAAAAATTAATGGCAGATTGTACGTAATTAGTCACAAGGAAATAAGTAATTATTTTAAGGAAAGGAAATCACTTAAGGGCAGCCAATTAAATTAATCGAATGAGCAAAATCAGTCAATAATATTCCCGAACCAAATTGTAGCAATACGAAACATGCCAGCCATTCCAAAATTCAAGAGGAGGTAAAATTATAAATATTTTCAAAATAAGAGTACAACTTATCAAGCAATTTCTACCTAAATTAAATATAATCTTACCAAAAATAAAACATGTAAGGATCTGTCAATTTATTTAAGGGCAAAAGGTTGATTAGCGATAATTACTAAATCAAGGAAAGGAAAGAAATATTCGTGCAATACAATTGCTTAGACAGATACAATTAATAGGTAAAAGAATCAATTATGCAACTATTAACTTAATTAATACTTACTCAAAATGAACTCAATAAAGCCAAGTCTACCAATCTTGACAGAATCAATTAAAAAGTTAAGCAAATATTACACCAATCAGTTAGGGGCATCAAATCAAAATTACCAAGGAAGTTAAATCAATTTAACCAAAGATCAGTAGCTAGAAACTCTTTGGTGAAGGTTAATAAAATATTTTGGGCAAGTGGTGAATCACATATCATATTAGCAAGAGTCAAAACTTCATCAATAATAAAACTCTAAGCATATCGACATCTGCTCGTATTTACAAATATGAATAAATTTTAGAAGGGCAATGAAGTTATAACAAGATATTCAAATTGATTCCAACCAAGATCATGAACTAAAATATGAACATACTTTAAGCAAGATGCATATCGATTTTCACGTAAACATATATGAAACTTCAATAAAATCAAAACCAAACTGCAAGTGAAAATAAAAAAAAATAAAAAATACTAAAAGCGGGATAATAAATTAAAATGGATGTACCCGGACGGATCTGTTGAGATCCGTCATCCTCTGATAAAAGAAAACACGGCCTTCACCGGAATTCCCTGGCCGGAGCTGCTGCTGGCTGCTGCTCGCTGGAGTTGCTGGCTGCTGCTCGCCACAGCTGCTGGCTGCTGCTCGCCAGGCTGCTGGTTGCTGCTGCTTGCCGGAGCCAAGAGGGAGAGAAGGCGGTCGTCTGGCTGCTGGTTTCGCCGGTGCTCCCTACCTTGTCGAGAAAATAGAGGAGAGAGGAAGGAGAGGGGAGCAACGAAGAGAGGGAGAGAAAAACGGCTGCCACCAGCAAATGGTGGCAATTTTCGCCGGAAAAAATGGAGAGGAGAGTTGAGAGGCGGCTGCTAGAGTGGAGAGGAGAGAATGAGATCAATGAATTAATTCTAGGGTTAGGGTCTTTTAGAATTGAAGTAGGAAAGAAACGAAGTCTAAATCTGGACCCTTGAATCTATTAAGATGTAGGGCTAAGATTTGATCTTGGATTTAATGAAAGGATGAACGGATGAGATTAACTCACTTGAAATCTGAAATTGAAATAAGAATAGGCTAAAATTGAAATGAAAATTGAAATTGAATAGGCTAGAATTGGAATGAATTAGAATAAAATGGTTATAATTTAAATGATTTTGAGGAAAATTTGAGAAATGCTATTCAATTATAATACTACAAATATTAGAATATTTTTTTTATAAAGTATGCATACTAAATATATAATTTTTAGACAAAATCAATTAAAATTTTAAACTCAAAATATATTTTTAAAAACACGTATTTAATCGATTAGTATTCCAAAAAAGTTAAAGGTCGGTCAAAATTGGGTGTCAACAAGGCACTATACAACCGTCTAAAAACTGTCACGACCCGAGAGCACCCCCAAGTCGTAACATGCGTATTCGACGTCTCGGAGGTCTCATACAAGCCCTTAGCATTCATCACATTAGATATGTAAAATAGTGCGAAATTAAAAACTCTTTAAATAAAATCCCATAAGACTCAAAGGTCACTTTTAAAACATCATTCAAAAGTACACAAGCGGAAT
>JAJOOR010016884.1:0-20734 GCA_036250505.1 Solanum acaule
AACTGTTTTTCGAACATCCAGTATGGAAAGTTAACTGTTTGCATTGTAATTTTTAGGTGTCTTCTGTCAACGCAGAGGATATGGCTGCTGCAGGTAACAAATCTTCATATTCAAATGCTTAGTGGTAACTTTTTGAGTGTGTATGTAGTTTACACTTCGGCCATTTTTGGTAAACTAGATGGCCAATTGGTATATATATTAGCAAATATATACAATAACTTTTATGCCTCAGTCTCAAACAAGTTGATGTCAGAATTGGCACTTCTTCATTTAACTCAATACTATCATCATACTAATCTGCGAACTCTATAGCCACTTTTTTCCCAAACATTTGCATGTTACTCTGCTGAATTAGATTACACAAAGGAATCTACTGAATCTTGCTTCTCTGGATTTGTAGGAACCAGTAGGGGACGGATGTATTGAGGAAACAGGCCGGATCGCGGCGGGGAAGTAGCTGCGGGTGTCCAACAGCTGCAACAGGAATTATGTTATACTAGTTTATAGGTTAAGAACTTGGTAGAATAAATAACTTGCCCCTATCAGGCAAGCAAAAGTATGAATAATGTTGCATTTGTCTATTGTGAATGCAACTTTTAGAGTTCTTGTATGGCATCAAAACATAGGTATTGTGTTTTGAAATAGAAAACAATTTGGTTTGGTTTCGATAATTTTTGCATCCTTCTAGTTCATAAGGTTTTTGTTAATTTTCTGAACCTTTAAATTATAAGCTAAACATACGAGAGTGATCAATAGATCTTAATTCTTCAACTTGAAAGTTATATATACTACAAAGAAAAGAATGTGCATGGTAATCAATAAACTGAATTTTTATGTCATGTAGATTTGGACTCGTACTAAATAATGCAGTATCGAAAAATCGACTAAATAATCAAATATCTTTTTACCACATGGTAAATTATATTTATCGTGTAAATATTCACTTACACTTGTGAATATAAATAAATCATTTCTTCAAATTAATAAGGTAATTTATATACTTATGTCTTACAAAAATAGATATATTTGATTTCATGATTTACAGAATTTTAATCTAATTACAGAAAATAAAGTAAAATATGATTAATTACATAAATCTTTGACCATCCCTTGGTTGACCAAATTTATGGTCATTTCATCCCACAAGGAATAGCTAATTAGTTCAAAGTTATTGTTACAACATCTTTGTTTTTTCCTTGTTATAACTTTGGTAAAGAGGACTAAATAAAAGGAGAAGAAATATTATCACTATTAGTTTAGATAAGTCTTTCCACAAATAAAGTACAGAAATCAAACAAATATATTTGTATCATAATGTATAGTCAGTGTATAACTCATTTATAGTAAGTTATATTCAGTTTTTTGAATATATCATAATGTGTAATCATTATTTATTATGACTTTGACTATTTTTTATGTAAACAATATATGACTATATTTATTGTAAACTAGTTACTTTATTTTATATATTTGAAACTATCTCTAAGAATTTTATCACATTTGAATCAAAACTCTGAGGCAACTATTATTGCACAACTCGGCATCAGTATTTCCAGGCTTATACCAAATCTCCCATAGGACTATAGTGTGGCCTTCTTTTTTTTCTTTACATAGTTTGTAGAGAATAGCAGAAGAAAAGTACAATCAATGAAGCTTCTGCTAGCCCAAGATCGTTAAATAAGATCGAAAGATTCAACTAAAGAAGAGAAAGCTAGAAGGGAGAGAGAGAATTTTGAATAAAAGAACTTTGTTATAGAAAAAGACTATTTGATTTGGGTTGATTAAAAATGTCTAATGTCGCCTCTATGTATACTTGTATAGGGATGCTTCTAGAAATTATTCTAGCTATATGATATATCTACAAGAAATATCTAGATATCCTTATCTTCTAACTATGTAACAAGAAGATTTTTCTTAAGTATAAATATCAAAGACATTTACTCTACAAAATTCTTCTAAATATCGAAGATATTTTTTGTACATTCAAAAAATTAACTTTAATTTTTCACAGAGTTTGATTATGAAATTTGATCAAATTATAAAAATTCAATCTTGAAATATTTTCAATGAACTAGTTTCGAAATTTCCACTCACAAAACTTTTTTAATTTTTTTTTTTTTAAGTAAAATAAAAATATGACTCAACAGAAATACAGATAAAGGAAAAATAAAACCTGTCTTTAAGTTCAAGATAAAATTTTAAAAAGGCCAAATTTCAAATCAGGTGTTATGCCCCCTCTCTTATCTCAACTTTGTTCTCTGCACGTTTTTCCTATAAATATATATATATATAAAATTTGCCTCCGAAAAATAATGAAATATTCCAACAAACAAAAATCCCAACTTAGAATTTGACCCAAAAAAGTAGAAAATCTGAGAGCTTTTCTAAATAAAACTTGAGGGAACCCCTTAAAATAGAATTCTTGATCATATATAGAATTCATCTCTTTCTTGAACCTTTGCTACATCATTCTTTTTTTCTCTCACTATTTGTTACAAAAGAAACCAAAATTTTGCATTTTAATAGCTAAAGATACAATTTTTATGTGCATACATATACATTTTAGGTGTAAAAATTGAATCTTGTAGTGTTTATAGGGACCACAATCCATCTGATTCATATATATACATTTGTATTGTAATATGCATTTGTATATATATATTTCAATTCTCTCTTTTAGTATTTGAATTGGATTAAAAATAGAAGGTTTTATAGTTGTTTCTTGGATTGCATTTGGTGTTTGTTGAAAGAAAAAAAAAAAGGGGGGGGGGGGGAGGGGGGGTTGTTGAATACATGCCAAATGCAATTAAAAGAAGGGCAGAAAATGGGATGATCAATATTATAATGGGAAGGGTAGCCTATGTGTTTGGTTTTGTTGCTTTGATTTGTGTTTGGGCAGCAAGAGATTCAGAAGGGAAAAGGAAGTTTCCTGGAAGCAATTTAGAGTTAGCTGGTCTTTGGCATGGTCCTGTGATAGACGAAGATACGGTATGGATTTCATTTCACTTATATTCATATGGAGATGAATGCAATGTGCATTCATAAAATGTGTTTAGATATGAGTTGCTTAATGTATATGTTCTATGCATTTGTCTGCTGATAGCTAATTACTATTTTCTGATGAGTATTAGCAATTTCGTTGAAATTTGAAGTAGCTATCCCTGAAAGCTTAAGTTTTTAGATGAGATGGTCACACACTTCGATATGGTATCAAAGTAGGCAAACGTCCTAGTAATCGAATCTCACTGCAACCTATTATCAAAAAGAATTTTCACGTGTTTGGACCATGAAAAAGTAGCAGGCTTGCACGTGGTAGGGGCATGTTGAAAATACAATTAAATAATACAAGTGTGTTGTCTTTCTAACAGCTAAGGTTTTAGATGAGATGATCACAGTCTTCAACAACTTTCATAAGAGGTTAACTTTTGGATTATGTAAATGAATTTGTGTTTTCGATTAAGAGTGGGATTTAACTAATTTGGTCTTTGCCCACAACCAACAAATATGGGCTTAGGAGTCTATGCCAAAGTTTTTAAAGTTTTTCATTTCCAAAAGTTCAGAGACTTAGGCACTTAGCTGTTAGTTGTAAAGTTGGCTGAAATTCGAAGGTTCATAGGAAACAAGAATTAAATCTATATTTATAACAAAGACAATGAGGAAGAATCTCTTATAATCCACCTTGGAACTTAAATACTGGTGTTTTCCTGAAATCAGTAACCTTTTCAACGTATTCCTGTAAATATATATGTATTGCATCAAAGGTGTTTTCCTCGCATGGGCATTTTGAAGATCACTGTGCAAGAAAACTGGAGTCACCTTTCTGTTTCCCCAAGCCAGCTTAGCATGTAAATCTGTATTCCCAAGCTGTTGCTTTTATCTAGCAAAATCTCTTGCTTTGTATCTTATTCCAACTGGAATAAGCGGAAAAAATTCTGACACACTTTTGTAGTCCAGTTTTCTTTATCTGGATTTGGAATGTCAATTACATAGGCTAACAAGTTTCAATGCTGCCAGTTTAGTTGTTGAATGTTTTGATTCCTTGTGCATATAATCTAGCCATCAAATTTGAATTTTCAAAAGATGCAAGATGGAGAAGCATCTGTTGCATAAGAGTGAAACAAAAATAACTTTATATTCATATATAGAATTCATTTCTCTAACTTAATTCTTGCCTAGTCAGAATACTATAACTTGATGATCTTCTGTATGCAGGCCGAGCAAGTATGGATTCATTGCAGGGAAGAGTTAGAAGAGGGTACCGAAGCTGCAAAGTTTCTGGAATATTATATTCAACAGACAGCAACAGGAAGTTACAGTTACTTAAAACAGGATATAGCTTTGTTGAGAAAAAGAACCTTACAAAAGGCAATTGAAGATTTGCCTCCCCGAGAGAAGCAGATTTTGTTGCAGTGCTTAAGAAGGAATGTTCCAATTCATATTTCTGATAATGACGATGCATCCAGTACTTGGTTTAGCAAGTACGAAGAGCTTTTTTCACAATTGTCAAGTGTTCCCAGGAGGTACCTAAGAAAAAGAAAGAATCCATTTTTGCCAAAAAAAAAAGCTCTAAGAAAAAGAAAGAAATCATTTTTGCCAAAAAAACATGCTCCAGTTCCATCCCTAGCTCCATCTCCAGGCCCTGCAACTGTTCCGTCTCCCGCTCCATCTTCGGGCCCTGCAACTGTTCTGTCTCCTGCTCCCTCTCCAGGTCCTGCAGCAGTTCAAATGCTCGCTCCGTCTCCAGGTCCTGCAACTGTATCACCAGTTTATGCTCCAGTTCCTTCTATTGAAGTGCCCACTAGCTCTCCTCCAACTGTGCAGCCTCCTTCTCCAGTTATAAAACCTCCTGCAAAGCGTCCAAAACATCAAACTCACACCGATTCTTCAACACCTTTACCTGTTAATCATCCAGATAAACCGCAAAATGGTCCTACTTCTCAGGGAAATAATGAGCAGCATCAAAATTATTTAATTGCTGCAGTGGCGGGATGTTCTGTTGCAGGAATTGCCTTTTTAGCTCTGTTGATATTGTGTGTTAAGAATAAGAAGAAAGAAGTAGCTCCAGATGATGGGCAAAGGGATGGGAAATCCCCTCTGAATTCGAATGCAGGTGTCTATTTGCTGCTGTTTATCATGATGGTTAATTAATCTCATTGTATCATTCTTTTTCATTACATATCAGCAATTTGTATGATTTGTGTTGTCAGGTTCTTATCTAAATGTCAAGAGTGCATCTGCTGCAAATGATGCTGATCCTCATAATTCTTCTGAAGCAGACAAACTGTCAAAATCTGAGATGAATGCCAATGCTCATGCACCATTACCGCTTCCTCCAGGAAAATCTGCACCTCCACCTCCACCTCCGCCTCCTGGTCCTCCACCACCTCCTCCTCCTAAACCACCTGCTCCGAGCCCACCTCCACCTCCAAAAGTTCGCCCTCCTAATCCACCAAAACCTGGTAATTTGCCAAAGCCTTTACCTCTTGGAGCACATCAGAGAGGACGTTCTTCTGAGGCCAGAGGAAGTGGCTCATTGGGTGAATCTGATGGTCCAAAAACAAAATTAAAACCATTCTTTTGGGACAAGGTTCTTGCTAACCCTGATCACTCTATGGTTTGGCATGAAATAAAAGCCGGCTCGTTCCAGTAAGCTTTGCACTGGTTTTGCTATTTACTTTGCTCATGGGAGAGTTTAACTGTTTCTGATTTTACCATTCTGATTGCTGAATTTTATTACAGGTTTAATGAGGAGATGATGGATTCTTTATTTGGATATATACCAGGAGACCAAGGGAAAGATGATCGAAGAAAAGCTTCCTCATCCTTTGATCAAACCTCACAGTACATTCAGATTATTGATCCTAAGAAATCACAAAATCTAGCAATTCTTCTCAAAGCCTTAAATGTGACAACAGAAGAAGTTTATGATGCTCTCGAGGAGGGTAAATCTCTCTCTCTCTCTCTCTCCCTATGGTGGCTGTATGAATCCTTTTAGAAATTCCATTTGATTTGGTCCATTTCATTCCAGTACTAAATATTTTATCTGAAAGGACAATTTTTGGATTATCTAATACAAGAAGACTACCCATCTCACATTGATTCCTACGTTTATATATATATGTCTAACAAAACTAATAGGCTCTTGGCAAACACCTAACCTGAGTAGTATAACATCAATAAGTTAGCATAATCCTGACTAGTTGGTATCACCTATATAAATCATTTGCTTCATTTTGTTCTATTCTTAGCTACGTCCTCATTGATTTCGAGAAAATGTAGGGCTAATATTCCTACATATGGTTTTAGGCTTACCTTGTTCTCTTTTGGAGCCTGAATTTATCATATTTTTTCACCTGTGAACGGTACATTTAGGAGTCTATGTATGACATGCTAAACCATCTCAGTTGACCTTTTCTAATTTTATCCTCTACATGTGATACTTGCACTCTCTGTCAGATCTGTTTATTTTGATCTTTTCAAATTTTGTACAATTGCATTTCTACAACGCTCAGATTGTGGATATTTTGGACCTTAGCAACCCAACATTCGCTTCCATATAACATTGAAACACCCCTCTGTTTCAACCTTTTATATTTTAAAGTAAATGTGATACATGTTCATTTATCATGACATTCTCCTGGAAAAGTGACCATGCTTTTGAATTAAATCGGCATCTTAACGTCTGCACATGCTGTATTTACTGTTGTGTTTAAGGGAAAGAATAAGTCCCATCTAAATTTTTCATTATCTGTGTTGCAACATGTCAACGATCACCTAGATACCAATCGCAAAAACTTTAAGGGATGAGAAGACCAGTTAGAAGAAAATGTAATTTTTGAATGATAGCATATGCTTATTTAAGTTACAACTGGATACATTGAAAAGCATGTCCTAGACTCCTACTTCAGCTTGCAAAATAAAATGTAGCAAAGTTTGTAGAGCATGAAATTAATTGGAAAACTATGGTATTACTTCAATCATTTACATTTGGTATGGTACTTATTTGATTTGCTGATTTCTAAAAGATGCAAACAATCCCAAGGAAAACACCACACACAATTGATCTTAACTGCTATTAATATTAAGTCGTGAAAAATTTGACGTCTATCTAATTACTTAAGTCTCTTATCAGGTAATGAGCTGCCTCCTGAACTCATAAGAACTCTCTTGAAGATGGCACCAACAACGGATGAAGAACTAAAACTCAGATTATTTGCTGGAGACATTTCTCAGCTCGGTCCTGCTGAACGTTTTCTTAAGTCCATGGTTGCAATTCCATTTGCCTTCAAACGGATGGAAGCAGTGCTGCTCATGTGTTCTCTTCAGGAAGAAGTTTCTTCCATTAAAGAGTCCTTTGCGACCTTAGAGGTAAAGTTTAAAGTTTCTTGTAATTTGATGGTTGCAGTTTAGGGTGAAATTTTTTTGTTATTCTGCTTTGGCCTCAGTTTTTATCTGTCGATTCTGTGCTTGGTGGTTTGCCAACTATACACATACCATCCACATGAACTCAGATAAGAAAAGAAAGCAAATAACGGTGTTTATCTGGGTGCAAAGTTTAAGAAAGGAAGACTTTGAAACTTGTGATCTAAAACAAGTCGGACGTTTGTTTATATGTCTAGAAATATTCTCATTAAGGGTAAAATGAGAAGTTTATAGATTACATTAATTCTAATTATAAAAAGGTATTATTCTTTATGGAACAAACAAAAAAGGGAAGTGTGTCATATAAAATGGGATAGAGGGAGTAACATATATGTGGTGTACATCATGTGACTGAGATATCATCTCTGGAGTATCATCCCCTTTGTTAAAAAGTAAGAACAATAAGAAAACAAATAAAGGAAATCAACTGTTCTTTTAGATTATTAGTGGCAAAAAGTATGTAGACTTTTCTTAGTGAAGGGGAGGGGACAGAAATATAACAGCTAGTTGGACTCACCCGATTTTTCTTCTTAGGTTCTTGGTTTTTCACCTTTTATATTAACATACGGAGTTTTTCAATTGAAGGGCATGAAATACTAAAGCTGAACGCTAAACAGTTGGAATAACAGTATCACCTGATTTTGAATTTTTTATAGTGCCAGAAGATTATTTAAAATCTTTCTACCCTGAAATACCGGTATGAAGATGTGTGATGCCAAGGGAATTATAGCCATCCTTGGGAAATTTTAGTAACTCGCTGCCTTTCGTGATAATATAGAAGAGCTTTTTACTCATCATTGTGACTTGCAGGTCGCATCTAAGGAACTGAGAAACAGCAGACTCTTCCTGAAACTTCTTGAAGCAGTTCTAAAAACTGGAAACCGCATGAACGATGGCACCTTCCGTGGTGATGCGCAGGCATTCAAGCTTGACACACTGTTGAAACTCTCAGATGTGAAAGGAGCTGATGGCAAGACAACACTCTTGAACTTTGTAGTTCAGGAAATTATTCGATCTGAAGGATTAAGAGCAGCACGTAAATTAAGAGAGAACCAAAGCACTACCAGTGTGCAGACAGAAGATCTTGTAGAGGATCCTGCTCAGGAGTCAGAAGATTATCACCGTAACCTTGGTCTTCAGATGGTTTCTGGTTTAAGCAACGAGCTTGAGAATGTAAGAAAAGCTTCACTTATTGATGGCGAGAACTTAAGTGCAGCTGTCATGAAGCTTAGTCACTCACTAGTGAAAACTAAAGAGTTTCTGGACACTGATATGAGAAGTTTGGAGGATGAAAGTAAGTTCCGTGATACACTCACAAATTTTTTCCAACATGCAGAACAGGAGATGACTTGCATACTAGAAGAAGAGAAAAAGATAATGTCTTTGGTTAAGAGCACAGGAGATTACTTCCATGGAAATTCAGGGAAGGACGAAGGCTTGCGTCTCTTTTCAGTTGTTAGTGATTTCTTGATTATGTTGGACAAGGCATGTACAGTGGTGAGAAACTCAACGAAGTTACCAGTTAAGACTCCTAAAAAAGGGACATTAACATCTCCTTCCCAAGAATCCTGTCCTGAGTCTTTGCCAGACATACGTAAACAACTATTTCCTGCAATCCAGGAGCGACAGATGCACTATTCTAGTTCAGATGACGAGAGCTCAAGCCCGTAGCTGTCTGTTTAGGTATGTCTATTTGTAAAACTGAGTTTCCATGAAACTAATGTAAAGAGGGCTGATGAGTCATAACTTTGCTGTTTTGATGTGTAGGTGTCAGAGTACTTTGGAGCTAATATGGCTTGGATAATAGTCTACGAAGTATGTATTTAACGACTATATGAAGCCTAAGATGTGCCTCCTACGCTCCAGTTAGTGAACACATGCTCTTCGAGATAGAGGGAATAGACATTTGCTTCAATGCTCTCTTAGAGCCCTAGCACAAGCGGTAGGAAGAATGGCTATAGTATAGATGCCATAGTAGTTATTGCATGGTCTACTACAACGATCCACGGAGTTAAATCACAACCTCTCACTGTCTGTAGTCACCTTTGTCTATAACAATCCAAATATCGAGATGGTAATGGTACTGAAATCTCCTAAATATTTGTTAAATTATTTTTAGTATATATTGGAAGTTAGACCAGATTGGTATAGTTGCAGCTTTTTTTTCTTCTAGTTTCAGCTTCTTTTTCTTGTCAAGATGCATGATTGCTAATTCATCTGTTTCTAATCCATTTTGTGTCTAGCTTCTCTGTTGGACACTCAACTTGGTACAATCTTTTAGTGTCATAGCTTCCAAAACCAAGCTGTGCACCATCCGCTTTGCAACCCCTTCTACTTCTGCCTTAACGACATTTACTAGATTACGTATGTTTCATTATCTACTAAACTGTCATATCCTGTGTAGTAATTGTCTACTCCTCATTCGATATTTCTGTAAATATGAATTTGTGATTATTACGATTGGCGTATAACATTTCTAAGGACATCCCTTCTTTATAAGCGTTTAATCTTTCTGATGATTGATATTGGAAAAGATTGCACCTCCACGAGGTAGTAATAAGGTCTATGTCCTTCTGCTTTGTTTACTATGTAAAGGTGAAGAATTTCAAGCTTTGGCAATATATTGACTTTATTTCTGTCTCCCATGGCTTAGTTCAAGTGACAATGGTAGAGGGAGTCACAAGTTTGGTATTTAAGTGGAGAATAATAGAGGATAGATCTATTATCTCCGAGTTTCAAAGCATTGGTCCCAAACAATTAGTAAATGCATTTGGCATTGGCGATTGATTTGCAATACTTTGCAAATAATTTATTTTTTTTAACCTCTTGTTCGCACAGATTTGAATGGGGCTCCAAATGAGACGATGATAATTTATTTCAATCTATCTCCTTTTCTCATTGCTTATTTTCTCCCCTAATATTGGCAACTTATTCATCTAAATGCCAAGTAGGAAATCTTATTGTAAAACTATCTCGTATCATGTGTTTTAGATATTTGATAATAGAAGGATACTCATAATCAACATTTATTTCCAACATTCTTTGAGGTCTCATGTTTGTACATTGAGGTGGAAAAATTAGAACATATACCACATAATCAAAATTTCTAAAATAGCAATTAGAACATATTCTTGTCATCTTCAATTGAAAAAGTTTGTATGTTTATGCACTTCATACATTGCTATTAAACAACATATAAATTTACACTACTTTTAATACATAAAAAAATCTTTTCTCATCAGCATCCAAACGACCCCTAAGAATATAATATTGCTAATGGAGATGAGAAGAATAGGGATAAGGCACACGTACCCCCTAGACTATGACCGAAATCTCAAAGACACATCTTAACTAAACTAAGATTCTATTACCCCCTGAACTCATTTTTCTTTTGTAATTTTATACACCTTTTGGTAAACATGGAAGACTCCATGACTCCACATAGTTAAGGCATGTGGGGAGATGTTTGGATGTCACGTAAATTTAAAAAAAATAATATAATGATGTTATTTGGAGTTCTTGATCTTTGGAAGAATGAGAATTGGAGATTTTGAGAGTTGATATACGTATAATGATGTTGTTAGATTGTAAGATGGACTTAGGGAAGTTGATTGAGGGTAAAAGGTCAAGACTAGGAAGGTAAGAAGACCATAAAAATCGAAGAAAACGATATTTTAATGAATCCTGTCGGCCAAAACGACGATCTAGAGGTCTCCTCACCGAAAATAGTTGGTGGATCGCCTAATGAGACTTTAGATCACCCAAATGGACAGAAACTTAAGGTTTTCAAGACAATTCGGCAATTCTTCAACCCATTCGGCTGATCGTCGATTGAGCAGGTGACCTCGCCCAATTTCCCAACCCGGGTCTGTTCTACTAAAACGATCATAACTTTTTACTTCAAATTTGAAATAAGGCAAACTCTGTGGCGTTGGAAAGAAGATGCATATACCTTTAATTTGATAGGTCATAGACCACCTAACTCATTATATGTTGAGAGGTATTAGTATTTCAAGTTAACCTTTATATGAACTCATGCGAGAACTTAGCCAATAGGAATGCTTTGAACTTGGCTTGGTGTTTGAGGTCTCTTATGACCCTAGATCACTTTAGATACACTTTATACACTTGGTAAAGAACCTTAAAATACATGAGCAAGTAGGACATCATGCCATCACCCGGTTCGAGCTCATATACTTACGACGAACAATTCAAAGTTTTAAGAGAAGAGTTGCGAGGTGTTATAGAATGATTCGGGTCTTAGCTTAGAAATTTTCATGGTGTTACGGTAAGGTAGGGATAAGACTGTGTACTCTCACTTCTAAAATTTCACTAGATATGTTTGTTGTTGTGTAAAACTGAATCTCCTTTTCCTAATTTAAGTTTATGAAATTTGAGAAAAAAATATATTATAATTTTGTCATTTTTCTATTAGGCTTTACAATTTAGCTATTCATAATAAAAGGCTCATTGAGTTTTTGAATTTCTTTTTAGTAATATTTGTTTGTCTTGTTCGAATAAAATAATTTAGAAATAATATCAACAAATACTACTTAAACATATATTGACATATCAAAATTGAATGTTATTTCCAAAATACAAACAATACAATAATTTTAAAAAATTGTTAGCAAATATAACTTAAACATATATTAACGTACCAAGTTCAATTTTATTTTCAATATCAAAACAATACAATACTTGAAAAATTATATTAACAAATATTACTTAAATATATATTGACATATAAAAGGTCAAACATGTATCTTGTTTGAATAAAAAATGTAACATACAAATATAATTTTACTTTCACGATTCAAACACTACAATATTTTGAAATGTTAGCAAATATTATTTAAACATATATAGACATATTAAATTGATTTTATTTTTAAAATTTGACAATAACTGGTTCTATTTAACGGGGCAACAACTTTTGCAAGAACACTCGACTTGACTGTGAAGTCTGATGCAAAAGGGGAAGGCAAGGAATGACCCGATTCCACTTTAGATTCGGATCCTGACCCATCTTCGCTTTCGGTATCAGAAGAAGATTAGAGTTTCTATAAAGTTTTGAACTAATTTTTGAGTGATGAATCTCTTTTCAACCAGATGGGTCATTTTGAGTCCTTCACCGCTTTTGGTGCTTAATATTTTTTTTCAATTTCACATAGATCTAAAAGAACAACAAATCATATTTTGAAAGGAGAATTCTTCCGATTAAAAATCACTAATAAGATGTGAGTAGTGGTATTGGTGTGATTCACAAAACTCACGTGGAATAGATGTCCAAATGGGGGAAAGTAATTACCAATTGTAGAAGGCGCGGCAATTGATGAAGACATTGGCTTTTTGTATAAATAGAAAAACCCTACATAAAGCTTTCATCTTTTTGTCTTTGCTTCAACACTCACCATAGATATGGCCGAATAACTCTCTTCTTGTTTGCTGAAGCAATGGCCCCCAAAACCAAATCCCGCTTAGTAGACCAGCCTCCTTCTGCATCCTCATCTGAAGAACAAGAACAGGTTGAAGAATCCCGGGAAGAAGAAGAACAACAATCGGGGGAGGAAGAAGGAGAAGAAGAATCAGAGGAAGAAACTGAAGAACCCAAGACAGCACATCCTGTTGTAAAGAGACCCATCACTCAGAAACTCCAATTTTCTTCTGAGTCCGGCAGCGAGAATCGGTCAGGATCCGGATCGAAAGCGGAATTGGGCCATTCCCTGCCTTCCCCTTCTGCATTGGACTTCACTGTCAATCCCAGTGTTCCTGCTAAAGCTGCTGCCCCATCGAAACCAGCAGCAAAGAGGCAGCAAGATACCCAGACAGAGAAAGGGAGGAAGAAGCCCAAGATTGCAGAAGAAGAGGAGAAAAGATCAGCTGCTACTCCTCGCAGTCTATGGAGCGATGACGACCAGCTTGCTCTACTCAAAGGTATTGCTGAATGCAAGGCGGTAAAAGGTATGGAACCTAGTGCCGATATGTCTGCTTTTCATGAATTCATCAGGGGGAAGTTGCAGGTTGAAGTTTCAAAGAGGCAACTCCGTGAAAAGGTAAGGAGGTTAAAGAAGAAATATTTGACTAATGTGAAAGATGGTGAGGAGCCAGTTTTCATGAAGGGTCAGGATTTTCTAGTTTTTGAGCATTCAAAGAGGATTTGGGGTGCCCCTGGAACTAGCAATGGAGTTATCACTAATGGCACAGCTAAAATTACTGTTGAGGTTAAGAAGAGTTCTGAACCTAAGAGAAGTGCTAAAGTCAGCAAACCCAAGGATGATGAGAAACATAAGGAAGAAGAGAAACAGGTTGCTGTAAAAGAGGTGGTTAAGGAGGATATAGTTAAGGGTGATCAACAGGATTTGCAGTCCGAATATCCACATTTGACTGCTTCATTTGAAAGTATGGCTGGCATGTCTACAATGTATCCGAATGGAACAAGTTTTTTGAAGGAGAAGATGAGTTTGATTGCTAATAACAAGGCTAAAGTGTTGGAGAAGAAGTGGAAGAAACTGGAGGATAACGAAGCTGCCTTGATGGTGAAGCGCTTAGATTTGATTGCGGAGCATTACAGATTGGTGGTCGATGCAATGAGAGGTAACTAGATGCTGATGGATCATGTTCTATTCGATGCTACAAGTTCTGATACTGTTTCAGTGGAGTTTTAGATTTTGTTTCATATAGTCTTGTTTCTCAAGACAATTTCTTCTCGCGTTGATGTACTTATGTTTAGTCCGCGAGGTAGATTTAGTTTATCAAGTTGATTCATGCATTTTATTGCTTAATTAGTTTTACTAGTGAACTGGTTTGGATGATATCCGCTGTGTTACTTCTTATATATGTTAGTGTGGTATGGAGTGATTGGCTTTATTAAGGGGTTGCAATGAAATGCCTACACATTCCTATCATATAATGCCATGTATGGTGGAAGCAAGCTTAGGAATAGCTGAAGTGGAATGTCTGGAGACGTTCTGGTTCATCCTTTGTAATATGTCATTTCCTAAACCAGATGGAAATATATTTAAATGCGATCTTTCTCAGTTTTTGCAGCTTGTGTTGATTCACTTTGTTCTCAATCATTGTTCATGCCAGCTTATCATACCGGTTAATTGATTTGGGGAGGGGGTGGTGGGTTATTTACAGTTTCCTCGAGATATTTCTTTTGGTATAGAGTGCAATGTTGTTTCCTGCTTCTTAGGTGTTTCCTTTAACTGCTTATTCTCTATTCTTTCCTAGTGAAGATATTCTGCAGCGCATGAATGCTCACACAACCTTTTATATGTGTGTGCATGTCTACACACTTGCATTTATCATCATTCAATCAACTATATTTCAATTCTGAAACCATTGAGGTCAGTTATTATATGAATTCTCAATTTCCATTCGTTTTGTTCAGGTCCATTGCATTCCTATACTGATTAATTAGGTCTTAAAAGACAAAATTAGGGGTTTCCTAAATCTCCCACACATCTCTATGGTATCTATTGTCTAGTTTAATCTCAACTGTTTGGCATAACCCATGCAGATCTCTTGGTTTGATTGTGTTCTGTTTTTAACCAAGTCTACATGGATTTCAAAAAACTTCAGGGATTGTAAACTATTTTTTCCGTGCAATTTTAGTTTACCTTTTAAAAATCTTAGTTATCGTGTTGTCAAACCTATAAACCAGTGTATTTTGGAGGTCTTAACACATGGGGAAGGCATCTAACTTTATCTTCTATATGTGCTACCTGCACTCTATTAGATGTAATAAGTTCTGGCATTTTCAAATTTACTTGTGTCTAAAAGTGTTGTCCAGTTTTATAAGATCTTAAATTTGTTTTAAGATCAGTTCTTTGACAACATTTATCTTATGAACATCTTGAGCGTCTTAGAAATGCAATTCACTGTTGTATAATAGTATGTTATACAATCACTCTATCCTGAATTATGTTTTTATCGCATGGAACCGCGCTAGGATTCTTTTGGTTTCAGCCCTCCTTATTTGGCTCTCTCTGTCATACCTTACTTTCTTGGTAGACTCAAGATAGATATCTAAATTGTTTCTGTTGAAAATATAATTAAATAATAAAAGTATGCTCTCTCTAATAGCTTAATCTTTTAGATGAAAGTATCAGAGCAGGCAGAGGTCTTGAGATCGAGTATCACCGCCACCCAAATAATCAAAATGAATTTCTACGTGCCTAGCCCATGAAAAAATTAGACTCATCCGCTCGCACGTGAGGGGGCATGTTGAGAATATAATTTAATAATAAAAGTGTGTTCTCTCTAAGGAGAAGACATTGTTGGAGCAGGTAATGAGTCACCAAGATTGCTTTGTGCACCTTTATATGAGTTGGAAATACCAACTTGATTAGCAAGTTCAATAGGAGGTTGAGGTCGTCGAAAATAAACCTTAAGATCTGGAGATGGAGTTGGGGTTGGAATAGTTTGAACGAGAAGGATTGTTATGGCCTTCTAATTTTCCGTATTAGGAGAAAAATACGGAGATGTCTCGAGAAAAGTAACATTTGTAGAGATCAAGCACTTATTGATAGAGGGATAAAAGTCATATGTAACCTTTTTGTAGACTAGAATACTCGAGAAAGACATATTTAAAGGCCTTGTGCTGAAGTTATCAATTAAAGTAACAAAATAATGAAAGCCTAAGGAAAAATCACACGACTTGCACCCCATATATTTGATTGGACGATTTCAAACATAGAGGTGGTCCGTTTAGTGACGTGTTTTAGGAAAGAGGCACGAGTGTGCTTACCAAGCTAACACGACTCACATTTTAACGAAGATAAACTAGATAAACTTGGGACCATCTTTTGCAATTTCAAGAGACTTGGATAACCCAATTGACTATGGAGCAATTCAGAAGAAACAACATTAGTGTTGGGATAGAGAGCAGGTACAATCCCTGTGACTCATGTCCTTTTCCAATCACCAGTCCTGTACTCTAATGTCTGATCCTACACAAGAACAGAATCATCAAAGAAGGTTACAACACATTTCAAGTTTTTTGTTAATTTGCTAATAGAAATAAGATTATATGGACATTCAGGTGCAAAAAGGACTAATTTTAAAGGTATGGAATGATTTTGAGAATATAATTAAATAATAAAAGTGTGCTATCTCTAACAACTTAAACTTTTTTTTTGATAACTGAGAAATCCATCTCTGACCCACCCTTTAGACCAATCACAACCTTCTAAACTCGGTGGATGATGGGCCCGCCCCTCTACCCTTCTCCACTTAAATACCGGGTTTCACTTTGCATGGTGTGGGGATTGAACCTACTACCTAAGCCACAACTCCTCCACCTTTTGCCTCTCGAGCTAGGCTAACAGCTTAAACTTTTAGATGAAATGGTCGCACACTTCAATAGTTTCATTATGCACCATAGCTCCATCTTATGGAACAATTTTAGCTCTGAAAGATGTTTCTTGGAGGACATCTCAGTAATATATAACTAAGGTTTATTTATTTCTGAATAACTTTAGGTATGTGGTGCTTAAATTATATATGACTAAAGTTTAGCTTTACTTAAGTTTAAGCCAAAATGATTCAGTTAATTCCTATGATTAAAATTCAGATGAAAATGCATGTACTTCAATTATATCTAACTTCAACTTTGAACTTATGCATTCTAAAATTATTTTATCAAATGAACAAATTTATAATTTTTTACATGTTATGAATATAACTTATATGATAATTCTCTATTGGGCATCATAGCATATGGAGATTAATGCAATGTGCATCCATAAAATGTGTTTAGATATGAGTTGCCTAATGTATATGTCAACTATGGTTGTTATTGACATGTCTGCACATTTGTTTGTTGATACCTGATTACTATTTTCTGACGAGTATTAGCAATTTTGTTGCAATTGAAGTAGCCTTATTTTTGTTGAGAATACAATTAAGTAATTAAAGTGTGCTTCAAAAAGCTTATGTTTTTAGATGAGATGGTCATGAGACGGTTACACACTTAAACAACTTTCATAAGAGGTAAACTTTTAGATTATTTAAATGAATTTGTGTTTTCAAGTAAGAGCAGGATTTAACCTATCTGGTCTTTGCCCAAAGTTCCTGAGGTTTTTCATTTCCAAAAGTTTATAGACTAAGCTATTAGTAGTAAAAATGGCTGAAATTTGTATGTTCATTGAAAATAAGAATTGAATCTGTATCTATAACAAAGACAATGCGGAAGAATCAATAATATTCCACCTTGGAAATTAAATATGGTGTTTTCCTGAAATCGGTAACCTTTTCAACCTATTCCTTTAAACTTATTTGTATTGCATCAAAGGTCTTTTCCTCGCACAATTTTGAAGATCATTGTGCAAGAAAAACTGGAGTCACCTTTCTGTTTCCCCAAGCCAGCCTAGCATGTAAATATGTATTCCCAAGCTGTTGCTTCTATCCAGCAAAATTTCTTACTTTGTATTTTTTCCAACTAGAATAAGGAAAAAAAATTCTGACACACTTTTGTAGTCCAGTTCTCTGTATCTGGATTCGGACAGTTCAATTGCATAGGCTAACAAGTTTCAGTGCTGCAAGTTTAGTTGTTGAATGTTTTGATTCATTGTCCCTATACGAAGGCCATCAAATTTGAATTTTCAAAAGATGCAAGATGGAGAAGCATATGTTGCATCATGAAATTCACAAAAACAACGTTATGTTGGTATTTAGAACTCACATCTCTAACTTAATTCTTGCTTTGTCAGAATACTATTACTTGATGAGATTTTCTGTATACCGGCTAAGCTAGTATGGATTCATTGCAGGGAAGAGTTAGAAGAGGGTACTGAAGCTGCAAAATTTCTGGAATATTATATTCAACAGACAGCAACAGGAAGTTATAGTTACTTAAAAATAGGATATAGCTTTGTTGAGAAAAAGAACCTTACAAAAGGCTATTGTAGATTTGCCTCCTCGAGAGAGACAGATTTTGTTGTAGTGCTTAAGAAGGAAAAATGTTCCAATTCATGTTTCTGAAAGTGGCGATGCATCCAGTACTTGGTTTAGCAAGTACGAAGAGCTTTTTTCACAATTGTCAAGTGTTCCCAGGAGGTACCTAAGAAAAAGAAGCCATTTTTGCCAAAAAAAAAAAGACTCTGAGAAAAAGAAAGAAACCATTTTTGCCAAAAAAACGTGCTCCAGTTTCATCCCTCGCTCCATCTCCAATCCCTGCAACTGTTCAGTCTCCCACTCCCTCTCCAGGTCCTGCAGCAGTTCCAACCCTCGCTCCATCTCCAGGTCCTGCAACTGTATCACCAGTTTATGCTCCAGTTCCTTCTATTAAAGTGCCCACTAGCTCTCCAGCTGTGCAACCTCCTTCTCCAGTTCTAAAACCTCCTGCAAAGCCTCCAAAACTTATAACTCACACCAATTCTTCTAAACCTTTGCCTGTTAATCTTCCAGATAAACCAAAAAATGGTCCTAATTCTCTGGGAAATAATCAAGAGCGTCGAAATTATTTAATTGCTGCAGTGGCTGGATGTTCGGTTGCAGGAATTGCCTTTTTAGCTCTGTTGATATTCTGTGTTAAGAATAAAAGGATAGAAATAGCTCCAAATGATGGATAAAGGAATGGGAAACCGCCTCTGAATTCGAATGCAGGTGTCTATTTGCTGCTGTTTATCATGATGGTTAATTAATCTCATCGCATCATTCTTTTACATTACATTTCAATAAATTTGTATTGTCAGGTTCTTCTCTAAATGTCAAGAGTGCATCTGCTGTAAATGATGCTGATCCTCATAAATCTTCCGAAGCCGACGCGGAACTGTCAAAACCTGATATGGATGCAAATGCTCATGCACCATTACCACTTCCTCCTCGAAAACCTGCACCTCCACCTCCTGGTCCCTCCTGGTCCTCCTCCTAAACCACCTGTTCTGAGCCCACCTCCACCTCCAAAATTTCGCCCTCCTAATCCACGAAAACCTGGTAATTTGCCAAAGCCTTTACCTCTTGGAGCACATCAGAGAGGACGTTCTTCTGAGACCGGGGGAAGTCACTCTTAAGTGAATCTGATGCTTCCTAAAACAAAATTAAAACCATTCTTTTGGGACAAGGTTCTTGCTAACCCTGAACACTCTATGGTTTGGCTTGAAATAAAAGCCAGCTCGTTCCAGTAAGCTTTGCACTGATCTGGCTATTCACTTTGCTCCTGTGAGAGTTTAACTGTTTCTGTTTTTATCATTCTGATTGCTGAATTTTATAACAGGTTTAATGAGGAGATGATGGATTCTTTGTTAAGATATATACCAGGAGACCAAGGGAAAGATGATCGAAGAAAAGCTTCCTCATCCTTTGATCAAACCTCACAGTACATTCAGATTTTATTGATCTTAAGAACCACAAAATCTAGCAATTCTCCTCAAAGCCTTGAATGTGACACAGAAGAAGTTTATGATGCTCTCGAGGAGGGTAAATCTCTCTCTCCCCATTATGGTGGCTTTATGAATCCTTTTAGAAATTCCATTTTGGTCCATTTCACTCCAGTACTAAATATTTTATCCTGAAGGACAGTTTTTGGATTATCTAATACTAGAGGACCGTCCGTCTCACATTGACCCTACATGATATTATGTCTCTAATAAAACTAATAGGCTCTTGGCAAACACCTGAGTAAATATAACATCAATATGATCCCGACTAGTTGGTATCATGTATACACTATACAGCATACGTATGATTTGATTCATATTGTTCTAGTTAGAATATGAATAAGTAATACAATCCTACTTAGAATAGAAATACAAATACAAATAGGAATAAGAATCTTTATTGTTAAAGGTAGGGATGGCAATGGGGTGGGTACAAACTTTACCCGCAAAATTTCAACCCAACCCCCCCCCCTCGCCCTACCCCGCAAAGACCTGCCCCACCCCGCCCCACTTATGTTATATTTTTTTTTTCTTTTCTTTATTATGTTATTTGCTAAAACAATACACAAATTTAACATTTTATTTAATTTTTTAAACAGTGAAGATCTAGTTTGATTATTTTCTCAGTTGTTATGTTTTAACACACCAATTAAACAGTTTCTGCTTTCAACACCTCTAGGTGGCTGTCTCATAAATGAATTCAATTTTGTTTACAAATAATTTCTCAATTTAATTTCCTGAACTAAAACCCATTACAAAATTTGATTGTAAAATGGTACTTTTTTTAAAACCTTAGAGAAAGAGTGAAAGACGATAACAAACTAACAGTTAAAGAGCTTCATCTCTTACAATCTGAGATAAAGTAGAGAGAGTCGAGAAATTAAATTAGAAAAGTGAGAAAAATATTTCAACTTGCCACCCGCCCC
>JAJOOR010016885.1:0-16953 GCA_036250505.1 Solanum acaule
AATATCAACATCGAAGATAGAATATGCACTCTATACAAAAATATGCACTCTATACAAAATATGAATCTTCATCAGGCACATACAACAGTTAACAAAATCGAGTCACTATTAGAAACTCAACCCAATAAGTGATTCACTGATTGTACATAAGAAAACATATCATAAATTTTTAACCTATCTAATGTTAGAAAAGAGGAAGAACAAGAAGAAGAGTAACTTAAATAAAACAATAAAAATCCATCAATATAGTTTATGAAATTCGAAACAATAGAAACTTGATGAGAAGAAGAAGCAAACCTGTATGATCTGTTTCACCAAGCAGCTGAACAACAACTGTACGATGAAGAAGACAGAGCTGCGATTGAAAGTACTTTGATGTTAAGATTGGGTCGATCAGATGCGGTATATAGTTGAGAAGAACAAAGATCGATAGGTATCGGAAGCTTCAACCAGCAGCCAAAGAGTGTTTCCTTTTTATGTTTAATTACTTTTAGAAAACAGAGGAGGGTTTTTTCCTTTTTGACTAAAAAATACTGGCACTTAAATTTTGGTGAAAAAACAAGTCTTTTTAATACTTTAGTACTAAATTTTGTGTGGAAGTCGTGCTAAATTTTTCAATTAGAATTTGGGACCAGTTAATATGTTATTTAGGAACTGGATTAAGTAGCTTCTCAATAGAATATACATTTAAGGACCGGAATATAATCTCGTCCCAATACATATATCTTTAGAGACGAAATTAGTAGCTCGTCCCTAAATGTTGGTCTTAAATAAGCGTTTTTCCTGTAGTGTGGATACCTCATTTCAGTGTCAACAAAACATATGATCATCTCTTTTGTATCTTCAGTGCCCTTTCGGAAGCCCCCTCATTCCAAGTATACGGTCTATGATCTTTTATTATCATCCTTTTTCATGCTTTCTTCATCCTCTATTATCAAATCATTATCCTTCTAGAAAAATTGAAAGGAATCACCGAAGAAAACATTAAGAACATGCATCCACATGGATGATGATATTACAACTGAAATCAACTAATACAATGCTTTTCTCACATAGTGAAGTATAAAAACTTATGTTACTAAAGCTAATACCTCTAACTTATCTCTGGCAGAAGTTTCATTGTGCTAAAAGATTGATAACTACATTTCCTTGTAACCATTCAAAAGTGAAGAATATAGAAATTCGAGGAAGAAAATTTAAATTTCTAAAGTTCAATTATTTCAAAAGCAGAAAAATTTAATACAACCTCCATTATAATCAAGTCAAAGTTCTATTTTCACAAAGATCCATATTTCATATACAAAATATTATAAGAAAGTGAAAACAAAAATCCATACCTTCACCTAATACAACTTCCACAATAATAGAAAAAGATTGATTACTTGAGTTACTTTAATAATAGTTAAGTACAATTCAACCATTCGCGAAGTTGATTCATCATCCCCATTTACAGATCGTCCTGAAATATCCACTGTGATTCAATGGAGTTCATAGACGTCGATTCACCTATTCCCTTATCTTTTACCTCACTAATCCCTCTTCTGTCATCACAAAAACACTTTCAGACTTCTTTTTTTGTACTTGTGAATCAGAACAATGTCATCCGAATAAATTAACGGAAATCCTTGCAAAAGTATGTGTATTCATATACGTATGCATATACTGATGTAGTATCACAATTGTAGCTTGGAGAGTGCAATCAAATGAAACCCTCAAAGTTGAGAAAGGGTTTGGATGAGATTGTGAAAAACGAAGAGTACTCAACTGTGTATTTTTGCTTGTTGCTTTGATGGAATGGGAAAGGAAAAGCAACGTGGAAGTTATACGGTCATTTGCAGAGACACGTGCATTACAATAAAGTAAATAATTTATGATGACAAAATTAGCCTTGCTTGTCTCACACTGTTTCCAGCATGAAGTACAAGTTTTAGAAGCAGTGTTCGTCCTTAGGTTGTTTCCACTGAAACCTTCTGATGATCTCTAGACCTTTTAACAATCAATTGAATTGGGCCAAAAAGGAAAAATTTCATTGTACACTTTTAATTGTTTTTTGTACAATAGTGGGATGCTGTGTTCGTCCCATCAAGTCCCATTTCTATATAGGAGTAATATAATATAATATATATATATAATCATTGCTATTTGTCATAAATCATAAAATATGAATAATTATGATATATGAAAAATAAAAGATATTTAAAAAGGATATTATTTCTAAAATTAACAAATTTGTAAATTTATGGGGGTTAATAATTGCCACGAATAATATGAAATAGCGGTGATTTTTAAACGTCCTCAATAAAATCGTCACAAAAAGATTTATTTAGTAGGGGTTAGAATAAACGTCACAAAATAAATTAATAGCGGAGGTTTTGAAAACTTCCACAAATAAAATGCTACAAAATGATATTTTTTTGTAGTGAGTTTATTGATCCATTTGATCCTATTACAAATACAAGACTTCAAAAATCAGATTTTTGGCCATGATATTTTTAAAAAATTTCCTCTCCCCCTTGTATTCACAACAACCACCGCCATCGCCAACTACCACCACCATTGCCGGCTGCCAGCCGCCAGCAAATTACTCCAAATTTCACCACTTCCTCCTTCCACCCTCCTCTACATAAATACACAAATCATTACTTACTTTTTAGATTTATGGAGTTTCGGTCATCTCCATTCAATAGCTCTTACATAAGTGTGTGAAGCTCTCCATGAGCTATCTCTGGTTATAAGTTTCATGTCATTACTCTGTCAAAAAAAATTATGGTGAGCTTTTCAGCGACCTCGATTCACCCAAAAAATTTATATCAATTTTTTATCGTCTAACCCTCTATCCAAATCTGTCATAATCACAATGTTTTCAACCACATAAGTCATTTTATTGTTAGATTATGTATTTTCTTGTTAGTTTATTTTTTAAGATTTAATTTTCTAGGTTTGATTGAATTTATTTTATATATCTGTCATTTATTTATTTTATAGATTAGATATTTGAATTTTATTTTAGTGAGCTGATTTGCTTTTCAATTTTGGGTCTTAATGATTAGAATCAAATGAATTCTACCTAATGGACATTAAAATTTTCAGATGATCTATTTATCTTTTATTCAATTAATGAATAAAACAAAATGGGATCCTCTAAAGGACAATGAAGTCTTTTCAATTATTATTCTCTTGGAAGAAGAAGAAAAAAAAACAAATTTCATTGGTAATCTTGGCTGACACATTGGGAAGACAAAGGGTCTTGTGTATGCATTGACTCTTTAAAGAGGGGGTGCTTCATCTTTTCTCCACCTATTTAACACCCTCTTCTTTCATTTGAAAAAAAAAAAAAGACAGCACAAAAGAAGAGAGTACATGATTCTTAGATAAAAAAAGAGAGAGAAAAATATTTTAGAGTAAAAAGGGAAGACTTAGAAAACAAAAAAACGATTTTTGTTTTTGTTTGGTTTTTGGTTTCCACTAGTATTGCTTCCGATCCATTGTTGTTTGTAATCACTATTCTTAGGTATTTCTCTTTACATTTTGCAGTGTAATTTATAAGTTTACAAAGAATGAAGCATGCTATTTTTGTGGTTGATTAATTATTTATATTAAGTTTTGTTTGAATTAATTAAGCATGTTTTGATATTTGACATAACTATATTTTACTTTCAAGTACTTTGTGTTCTTTATGTTAATTTGATTATCTTTTTATTTTTATTTTTATTTTGAATATGGAGTTAATACACAGATATATGGTTTAATGAAGAAAGAGTTTAAAAGGAAAATAAAATATCCAAAGTCTATTTTTTTGGTATAATAGGTTCTTGCCATTATTCTTTTAAAAATGATTGTTTTCGCAACAAACACAAATCTGATCATTTTTGCAAAAACACAGATTTGGTCATTTTACAAATCTATTTTTTGTCTTATATAAATATGTAAGAATGATTTTTTAAAAAGAAAATGTAAATTCGACTATATTTTAATTCGTATTTTAACTACCAGCTAAAATTGGTTATTTTTGCTTGCATAAACTTTTTTGGGTAAGAAATATTAATTAAAATGAGTTTTCTTCACTACCTTAAAAAAAGGGGTTGTGACACTTGGAACAATACCCAATCCTTGAACCCGTCCCGGGTGTTGGGAATCAAGTACTATACCAAGTGCATCATTAGGTGAGATTTTGGCAATACTTTTGTCCTTTGACTTCGAAATTATTCAATTTTCTCTCGTAGAGAAGAAAAACAAGCATGAATGACATGTTAAGTTGGCAAAAATTAGAATAACTTCAATTTAGAAATTTAATTAGTTAAACTGCACCATAATATTTTAGTGATACATATTGAATAATTATAAGTTCTGAACATAAACAAATTGCTAGAGAACTATACAAAAGAGTCGCCTCCCATCATGAATAGATGAATAAGCAAAGTGGATGGGTTAGGTCCGACCCACTTGGCATGAACAACTTCTACATGCCCCAATTTGGTCACAGCCATCAACTTGACACCACTAGATCCCATGATCGGGAAAGAACTTGAGGGTGATTATGTCATGCCTTGAGCCTACACCCTGGGAGGGACTGGCACTCGAAGACCATATCAGGTCCCAAGCGAACCCTTGGCCTGACTTACTTACTTAGCGGAAGACTTAGACAAAAGAAAGAGAATCTAAATACAAGATAACTCAACATGTCTCAAATTGAACTCATAATGCTTTTTTTAAAAATAAACATTTAACTTAGCCAAAATGGCAACTCAAATCTGAACAAAAGCCAATAACAAAATGATGACGAATGAACTAACATCTGACTGACTATCTATGAAGCCTCTAAAACAACTGAGATGGATGTCGTGACAGGCCCACGACAACCTAATGAGATAAAATGATAAAGTAATGGAAAGGGGGGATCCTTCGAAATGCAAGGAGCCTCACCAACAACTATGAAACTCAACTGGATCAACGATGCGCTGGATGCTGACCCTAGTTACCTGCGTCTGCATCATAATAAGATGCAGGCCAACTGGCATCAATACATTGAATGTACGAGTATGCGAGTTGGAATGCTAAACACAACTTGAGCTTGAAAAGAATGTGAAACGAACTGAAGAACTTACCTGGCTCAACTCAACTCAACATAACTGAACTCATTTCAATGTAAAGAAGTTTAAAACAAGTGCAATATAAAGAAAAATTGTTTAAAACATGATGTCAACTTTGTGTATTTAGAAATACAATAATAACTCTCTATGTATGCAAAGATACACTATAAATTCTGTTTGTATATGAAAATACAAATATTTCTGATGTATATAAAAATATAAAATACTGTTGTGGGAGTTTCTCTAACCGACAACCATCACTTAAGAGCTATAGTGATGATACAACGTTTCTTGTCCCCACGCTGCCAGGGCCATCCTATACCTTGCCGGGGGTATAGAACCTGAACTACTAAGTGGATCCACTAGTCTATGCTAAAAAGCACTAAGGGTTCATATAAAAAGTATGACCCTTTTCTACCCATGATGGCTACACGGTTTATGGGGGACGTGGGTTCTCTGAACGCTCCCCCATATCGGTGCTCAATACTACTCCCAAAATATGATACTAGTTCTTTATGTTTAAAAACATATTTCTTCTGTGATTTGAGATTAGTGCTCAAAAATTTAGCTCAAAGGCTATCTTGGAAATCAAAGTTTACCCTCTTGCTTCATTTAGAAAGCGATTACTCTTTTATGAAAACTAGCCCGAAGGCTCTTTGGAAATCGAGGTTTCCTTTCTTGTTTATATGTGAAAACATTTTAAAACCTTTGGGAATACATAGTCCCCATACACTTTTAAAGAAATGGACTTCAAACTTTACTCTTTACTCTTTACTCAACTTGAACTTTAAGTCTTAAAACAAAGTTAAATCATTTGGGAAAGACTTTTGGAAACTCTAAGAACTTCTCTTGACTTTAATCGTAACTGCTCTTAACTCGACTCTTAACTGGTCCTTGAATTGAATTATGGATTTAAGTATTGTGATTTGTGATTGGAAAGATCTCATAATGTTTAAGAATGATTTTAGATGTTTAAACATGAGAAAATACCAAAAATCAATATTTGAGGGTGGGTCCGCGACGCGGAGACATATTTAATTTTTGATTTCGAAAACAACTTTTGAGGCAGAATGGTCCGTGACCTCTCCACGACGCGAAATGACTTTTCCCAAAACTGGGGACTAGCTCCGCGACGCGGAGGCACTTCCAAATTTTGATCGACGAATTTTTCTTCTCCATTTTAAGCTCTAAACCCCCTAAACTCCATGGGTTCTTTTCCTAAATACTTAGAATCGATTATATGTTCAAAGTACATCAGATTCTACTCAAAATCAAACCTAAAAATGTGAATCAATCCCAAGAAACTCCAATCAACACAACCCACAATAATTCAAACGAAATTTATCAAGAACTCAAGGATTTAATTTCAAATCTAATAACTTCACTGAAATTTAATCATGATTGGTGTGTGGGTGAACTAACCCAATGCTATGTGATCTCACATACCTTGTAGGGATCACCCCCGACGAAATCCACAAGCTAAAGTTGACGAACTTGACGATTTCTTTGCTTCTCCTTCTCTTTTTTACTCTTCTCTAAAACCCTAACTCTTTTCCAAAAGCGTAAAACTGAACAAGTTCAGTTTATACCTTAATTAATTCACTAAAATGAATTTAATTAATTGGATAAGAAAAAGAATGAAATACCCTTCGAAAATCCGGATTGGACATTTTCTTATTTGAATAGCCCAACTTCCAATGGGCGTATCTCACTCATACGAACTCGAAATCATGCAAACTTGGCGGCGTTGGAAAGATCATTCCAAGAGATTTCCTACCATATCTGAAAGTGCTCCTAATTCATCCTGAGCTAGAAGTTATGGCCGTTTGAAGTTGACCAAGAATTCACTTTTTCCTAACTTAACAAACTTTCCAGATTTTCATTCTTTCCAAAAATGACTATTTCCAATTATTGGCTTCTTCCTATTTATTTCAAAACTGTGCAATAAATTGCGCACCTCTGTCTGAAATAATGGAGACTGGAACTCCATGAAGTCTAACTACTTCTTGAAGATACAACTTAGCATAATCTTCTGCAGAATGGGTAGTGTTTAGTGGCAAAAAATGGGATGATTTTGTCATTTTATCGACAATCACCCAAATGGAATCATGCTGCCTGTGAGATCTTGGTAGGCCTGTGATAAAATCCATATTAATCATCTCCCACTTCCATTCTAGAAGTTCTGTATTCTGAGCTAAACCATCGAGCCTTTAGTGTTCTACTTTAATTTGTTGACAATTTGGACACTTAGCAACAAATTCAGCAATGCCTTTCTTCATACTATTCCACCAATAAACCTCTCTCAAGCCACGATACATCTTTGTGGAACCCGGATGAATGGAATATCTGGAGCTATGAGCCTCCTCCATGATCCTCTCTTAGAGCCCATCCACCATTGGTACACCCAATCTACCTTGATATCTCAGTACGCCATCTCCCCCTTGTTCAAAATCTAATACTTTTTGCTTATGAACATTTGCCTTCAATTCAAGAAAAATAGGGTCTTGGTCTTGCTTGCCTTTTACTTCTGACACTAATGATGATTCATCCCCATTCATCACCACTATTCCTCCTTCTGTGGAATCCATAAGTCTGAATCCCACGCATGCAAGTTTATGCACATCTTTCTCTAACTCTCTCTTTTCTTCCTCAACATGAGTGGTACTACCCATAGACAACCTACTTAAAGCATAAAAAATAACATTAGCCTTACTTGGGTGGTAAATAATACTCATGTCATAATCCTTGAGTAATTCTAACCACCTCCTTTGTCTGAGATTAAGCTCTTTCTGAGTGAACATATATTGAAGACTCTTGTGATTAGTGAATACATCAACATGAACACCATACAAATAATGACGTCATATCTTCAAAGCAAAAACTACAGTAGCCAACTCTAAGTCATGGGTTGGGTAATTCTTCTCATAACTTTCAACTGTCTGGAGGCATAAGCTATAACTTTGCCATTCTGCATTAATACACAACCCAAAACAACTCTAGAGGTATCACAATACACCACAAAACCTTGAGTACCTTCTGGTAAGGTCAAAGCTGGAGCAGTAGTCAACCTCTTTTTCAATTCCTGAAAGCTTTTCTCACAAGCTTTAGACTATTGAAACTTAACTATTTTCTGAGTATCAACTTTTAATTCCCTCTCCAGACACAATGTGGCCTAGGAATGCCACATATTCAAGCCAAAAGTCACACTTAGAGAACTTGGCATACAACTCTCTATCTTTCAAAGTCTCTAGAACTGTTTTGAGATGACTAGCATGATCTTCTTCATTCCTTGAATAGATTAGTATGTCATCAATGAAGAAGATAACAAACATATCTAAATAAGGTTTGAAGACTCTATTCAAAAGGTCCATGAACGTTGCTGGTTTATTAGTCAAACCAAAGGACATGACCAAAAACTCATAATGACCATAACGGGTCCTGAATGCTGTCTTTGGAATATCACATTCCCTTACTTTCAATTGCTTCTTCAACTCCTTTAACTCTGCTGGTACCATTCTATATGGCGGAATAGATATAGGATGAGTTTCTGGGAGAATATCTATACCGAAGTCTATTTCTCTCTCAGGAGGGACTCCGAGAAAATCATCAGGAAAGACTTCTGGGAACTCTCTTACTATTGAAACTGACTGAATATGTGGTATCTTAACACTAGAGTCATTAACTCAGACTAAGTGATAAACACACCCCTGGAAACTAACTTTCTCTCCTTAAGGTATGAAATAAAATGACCCTTAGGCACTGCTGAACTACTCTTCAACTCTATAACTGGTTCACTGTAAACTGGAACTTGACAACTCAAGTTTTACAATCAACTGAGGCATAATAGGCATGAAGCCAGTCCATACCAAGAATGACATCAAAATCTACCATGTCTAACTCAATTAAATTAGCCATGGTACTCTTATGAGTGACGAAAATGGAACAATCACGATAGATTCTTTCTGCTAGAATAGACTCACTAACAGGTGTAGAAACACTGAAGGGCTCAAGAAGTTGCTCAGGAAGAACATCAAAACTGAAGACTTGGATCATACCAGTGACAACATTTGGCGAATCCTCTTGCTCTCAGCGACTAGCTATAGCATAAAGACGGTTTCCTTCTCCGTCTGCCCTTGAAGTAGCTCATCTAGATGCATCTTTATTTGGTGGAGCAACTAAAGAAGACTGGGTTCTGTTGCCCCCATTACCATTACTCCGTCTGATGTTAGGACACTCTCTCATAAAATGACCATTCTGGCCATACTTGAAGCAACTAGTGGAGTCATCACGACACATCCCTGAGTGGATCCTACCACACTTAGCATATGCAGGAGTCTTAGTACCCCCTTATGCCTTATTACCTTGCGAATGCATAGGTCTAACTCTGAAGTTCTGAGAATTCTGACTATTGTACTCATATTTGTTCCTTGGTGCAGGTGCACTAGCAGATGATGGGGCAGGTTCCTTCTATTTTTGTTGGAAGGAAGACCAATTCGCACTATTCTTTTGCTGCCTGAACCCGTTCCCTGATGTCTTAGCCCTCTTATTCTGAAACTCTTCTCTATCTTTCAGCTTATCCTCCTCAACTTGTTGCACATGGATCATTAGCCTTGTTATATCCATATCCCCTATCAACATCGCTGCCCTGCCTTTCTTACTTGAATGACGAGACAACCCAGCAACAAATAAACTAATCCTGCTCCTCATGTCAGCAACTATCTCCAGGGCATATCTGAAAAGTTGTGCGAACTTCAGACTGTACTCATGAACACTCATAGACCCCAGATTAAGGGTGATAAACTCTCTTATCTTTGCCTCTCGCAACTCACAGGGAAAGAAACGTCCCATGAGAGCACTCTCAAACACAACCCAACTCACTCTTGGTGCATCCTCAGCCTTATTCTTTTTCCATTGGTTGAACCAGACTCTAGTGACACCTTTCATTTGGTATGCAGCTAGTTCCACCCTCTGAGCATCTACAACATGCATAATCTTGAAATTTCTTTGAAGCTCTTCAACAAAGTTCTCTGGATCCTCTGTGACACTTGAACCTGTGAAGCTTGGTTTTTTCATCCTTAAAAATTCACGAATTCATGAAGTATCAGCCACTTCCTGTCGATTATCTCTCTGTCCATCTGGATAGGTCACAACTTGACTTAACATCCGGATAGCTTCACATAATTCAACATTGGTGATCTCTCCTTGGGGTTGCACTTCTGGTGCATTAGGTACCCCTTGTCACTCGACATTTCTCCTAGTAGGACGACCTCTGACTGCTCTTCATGGAGGCATGATTATCTGAAAACATGTGCAAGCACAATAGATGCAAGGAAAGTGAGAATTTTTTCCTAAATATTGCAGCTTCCTAATTATAGATGTGCCGCGCTTCACACCGATAACTAGGACTCTACAGACACTGATTCATAGACTCCCTAGGACTCTTGAACTCTGGGCTCTGATACCAAGTTTGTCATGCCCCGAGCCTACACCCTGAGCGGGACTGGCACTTGAAGGTCATTTCTGGTCCTAACCAAACCCTTGGCCTGGCTTACTTACTCAGCGGAAGACTTAGACATAAGAAAGAGAATCCAAATACAAGATAAGTCAACATGTCTCAAACTGAACTCGTAATGTTTTTTTAAAATAAACATTTAACTTAGCCAAATTGGCAACTCAAATCTGAACATAAGCCAATAACAAAAATGATGACGAATGAACTAACAAATGACTGGCTATCTATGAAGCCTCTAAAACAACTGAGATGGATGTCGGGACAGGCCCACGACATCCTAATAAGCTAAAATGATAAAGTAATAAAAAGGGGATCTTTCGGAATGCAAGGAGGCTCACCAACAACTCTGAAACTCAACTGGATCAACGATGCACTGGATGCTGACCCTGGTTACCTGCATCTGCATCATAATAAGATGCAGGCCAACTGGCATAAGTACGTTGAATGTACGAGTATGCGAGTTGGAATGCTAAACACAACTTAAGATTGAATTTATTTTATATTTTTATCATTTATTTATTTTATAGATTAGATATTTGAATTTTATTTTAGTGAGCTGATTTGCTTTTCAATTTTGGGTCTTAATGATTAGAATCAAATAAGTTCTACCTAATGGACATTAAAATTTTCAGATGATCTATTTATCTTTTATTCAATTAATGAATAAAACAAAATGGGATCCTCTAAAGGACAATGAAGTCTTTTCAATCATTATTCTCTTGGAAGAAGAAGAAAAAAAAAGAAATTTCATTGGTCATCTTGGCTGACACATTGGGAAGACAAACGGTCTTGTGTATGCATTGACCCTTTAAAGAGGAGGTGCTTCATCTTTTCTCCACCTATTTAACACCCTCTTCTTTCATTTGAAAAAAAAAAAAGACAGCACAAAAGAAGAGAGTACACGATTCTTAGATAAAAAAAGAGAGAGAAGAATATTTTAGAGTAAAAAGGGAAGACTTAGAAAAAAAAATGATTTTCATTTTTGTTTGGTTTTTGGTTTCCACTAGTATTGCTTCCGATCCATTGTTGTTTGTCATCACTATTCTTAGGTATTTCTCTTTACATTTTGCAATGTAATTTATAAGTTTACAAAGAATGAAGCATGCTACTTTTGTGGATTAATTATTTATATTTAGTTTTGTTTGAATTAATTAAGCATGTTTTGATATTTGACATAACTATATTTTACTTTCAAGTACTTTGTGTTCTTTATGTTAATTTGATTATCTTTGTATTTTTATTTTTATTTTGAATATGGAGTTAATACATAGATATTTGGTTTAATTAAGAAAGAGTTTAAAAGGAAAATAAAATATCCAAAAGTCCATTTTTTTGGTATAATAGGTTGTTGCCATTATTCTTTTAAAAAATGATTGTTTTCGTAACAAACGCAAATCTGATCGTTTTTGCAAAAACGTAGATCTGGTTGTTTTACAAATTCTTTTTGTTGTTTTGTTTTTTTTTTTAAAAATCACTTTTTTGTCTTATATAAATATGTAAGAATGATTTTTTAAAAAGAAAATGTAAATTCGGCTATATTTTGATTTGTATTTTAACTATCAGATAAAATTGGTTATTTTTGCTTGCATAAACTTTTTTGGGTAAGAAATATTAATTAAAATGAGTTTTCTTCACTACCTTAAAAAAAGGGGTTGTGACACTTGGAACAATACCCAATCCTTGAACCCGTCCCGGGTGTTGGGAATCAAGTACTATATCAAGTGCATCATTAGGTGAGATTTTGGAAATACTTTTATCCTTTGACTTTGAAATTATTCAATTTTCTCTCATAGAGAAGAAAAACAAGCATGAATGACATGTTAAGTTGGCAAAAATTAGAATAACTTCAATTTAGAAATTTAATTAGTTAACTGCACCATAATCTGTCAGTGATACATATTGAAAAATTTTAAGTTCTGAACATAAACAAATTGCTAGAGAACTATAAAAAAGAATCACCTCCCATCATGAATAGATGAATAAGCAAACTTGGATGGGTTAGGTCCGACCCACTTGGCATGAACAACTTTTACATTCCCCAATTTGGTCACAACCGTCAACTTCACACCTCTAGATCCCATGACCGGGAATGAACTTGAGGGTGATTATGTCATGCCCCGAGCCTACACCCTGGGTAGGACTAGCACTCGAAGACCATTTCTGGTCCCAAGCGAACCCTTGACCTGGCTTACTTACTCAGTGAAAGACTTAGGTATAGAAAGAGAATCCAAATACAAGATAACTCAACATGTCTCAAACTGAACAATTAATGTTTTATTTTAAAAATAAACATTTAACTTAGCCAAAATGACAACTCAAATCTGAACATAAGCCAATAACAAAATGATGACGAATGAACTAACATCAGACTGACTATCTATGAAGCCTCTAAAACAACTGAGATGGATGTCGGGACAGTCCCACGACATCCTAATGAGCTAAAATGATAACGTAATGAAAAAGGGAGATCCTCCGAAATGAAAGGAGGCTCACCAACAACTCTGAAGCTCAACTGGATCAACGATGCGCTGGATGCTGACCCTAGTTACCTGCGTCTTCATCATAATAAGATGCAGGTCAACTGACATCAATACATTGAATGTACGAGTATACAAATTGGAATGCTAAACACAACTTAAGCTTGAAAAGAATCTGAAAGGAACTGAAGAACTTACCTGGCTCTACTCAACTCAACATAACTGAACTCATTTCAATATAAAGCAGTTTAAAACAAGTGCAATATAAAGAAAGACTGTTTAAAACATGATGTCAACTCTGTGTATTTAGAAATACAATAATAACTCTCTATGTATGCAAAGATACAATATGAACTCTGTTTGTATATGAAAATACAAATATTTCTGATGTATATAAAAATATAAAATATTGTTGTGGGAGTTTCTCTAACCGACAACCATCACTTAAGATCTATAGTTATGATACAACGTTTCTTGTCCCCACGCTGCCAGGGCCATCCTATACCTTGCTGGGGGTATAGAACCTGAACTACTAAGTGGATGCACTAGTCTATGTTAAAAAGCACTAAGGTTTCATCTATAAAGTATGACCCTTTTCTACCCATGATGGCTACATGGTTTATGGGGGCCATGGGTTCTCTGAACGCTCCCCCATATCGGTGCTCAATACTACTCCCAAATTATGATACTAGCTCTTTATGTTTAAAAACACATTTCTTCTGTAATTTGAGATTAGTGCTCAAAGGCTGTCTTGGAAATCAAAGTTTCCCCTCTTGCTTCATTTAGAAAGCGATTACTCTTTTTTCTGAAAACTACCCCGAAGGCCCTTTGGAAATCGAAGTTTCCTTTATTGTTTAAATGTGAAAACATTTTAAAACCTTTGGGAATACATATTCCCCATATACTTTTGAAGAAATGGACTTCAAACTTTACTCTTTACTCTTTACTCTTTACTCAACTTGAACTTTAAGTCTTAAAATAAAGTTAAAACATTTGGAAAAGTCTTTTGGAAAACTCTAAGAACTTCTCTTGACTTTGATCTTAACTGCTCTTAACTTGACTCTTAATTAGTCCTTGAATTGAATTATGGATTCAAGGATTGTGATTTGTGAATTGAAAGATCTCATAATGTTTAAGAATGATTTTAGATGGCTAAACATGAGAAAAGATAAAAAAAATCAATATTTGAGGGTGGGGACGCGGAGACATATTTAGTTTTTGGTTTCAAAAACAACTTTTGAGGTAAAACAGTCTGTGATCACTCCACGCCGCGAAACGACTTTCCCCAAAACTTGGGACTAGCTCCGCGACGCGGAGGCACCTCCAAATTTCGATTGGCGAAATTTTCTTCTTCGTTTCCAGCTCTAAATCCCCTAAACTCCAAGGGCTCTTTTCCCAAATACTTAGAATCAATTATATGTTCAAAGTACATCAGATTCTACTCAAAATCAAACCTAAAAACGTGAAGCAATCTCAAGAAACTCCAATCAACACAACCCACAAGAATTCAAACGAAATTTATCAAGAACTCAAGGATTTACTTTCAAATCTAATAACTTCGCTAAAATTTAATAATGATTGGCGCGTGGGTGAACTAACCCGATGCTATGTGATCTCGCATACCTTGTAGGGATCACCCCTGACGAAATCCACAAGCTAAACTCGACGAACTTGACGATTTCCTTGCTTCTCCTTCTCTTTTTTCCTCTTCTCTAAAACCCTAACTCTTCTCCAAAAGCGTAAAACTGACAAAGTTCAGTTTATACCCTTAATTAATTTACTAAAACGAATTTAATTAATTGGACATTTTCTTATTTGAATAGCCCAACTTCCAATGGGCGTATCTCACTCATACAAACTCGGAATCGCGCAAACTTGGCAGCGTTGGAAAGATCATTCGAAGATATTTCCTACCATATCTAGAAGTGCTCCTAAATCATCCTGACCTAAAAGTTATGGCCATTTGAAGTTGACCAAAAAGTCACTTTTTCCTAACTTAACAAAATTTCCAGATTTTCATTCTTTCCAAAAATGACTATTTCCAATTATTGGCTTCTTCCAATTTATTTCAAATTGTGAGTTGTTACAGATTATATGATAATATTTCACAAAACATGGTTCATGTTGTTTCAATAACCGCTTTGGGAATGAGAGTTATGCACTAAACTTTAATTTAATCTTATAGCACACAAAAGTAATTTATCAACATCATTTTTTTTTTAAATTTCTATGTTTTTCTGATCATGAGCTTAGATTTTGTTATTTGAATCCTTGCTATCCATTAGTAGCAATAATAGATCAATTCATAGGACTCTAGTTGAGTTTAGATGTGTTGCTGGAATTTCTGGTATAGTTCAGGGGTACTTATGCATTATCCCAATATATTTTGTTAAGATGCTACACCTTTATCATCTTTTGGCGGAAACTTGAGTGGTGATTCCAAAATAAGTGAAGACTTAGTTACTGTAGTTAAAGCATAACTTCATGATGATCAAAGGCATAAAAGTTGTTGTTTAGTGTTTCTTCTATTACAAATCTTCTCAAAAGTTATTTCTGTACATTTTTTATTCGTATTTGTATCCCCATGAATATTAAATTTTAAGTGTATGATGAGGACAACACCGATTGATTCCAGTTTTCCTTATAAAATCAATGGCGATGAAAATAAGGTATTTTCATGGGTTGATGTTATCGCTTTGATGATGTTGATGTCTATGGGTAAAATCAGTGGTGGAGAAGGTAGTTACGTTGTTTCACCAATTTTCAATGGAATTTGTTGTTCTTGTCCAGAGGACAACTGACGACAACAAATGATGTCAATGTAGATAGGAATGCAATTCATGTTCCTGCTCTAAAGATGTTGAGTTATATGAGTAAAATCGTTCATGATGAAATGATGCGGTTTCACTAGTTATAGATAATAAAACCACATCATTTTCATCTTCATCAATTTTAGTCAAAGACCATAGCATCTCCAGGGAAGTAACACCAACTACATTCCTATCAACTACCGGAGAAATGATATCATCCTTGACACTTTTGCCAACCGTCCTCTTGACAGGAATACAATTTTTAACTTTGTTTCCATCGATAATTGATGAAACAACATACATAACCTCTTTATCTCTTATTTTACTCGAAGAACACAACATCATTGGAGCGGGAACATGAATCTGTGAAACCACATTTGATTGTCGAAGGAGAACTGGAATCATATGGTGTTTTTGTCATCATACACTTACAGTTTAAATATTTGGCGATAAAAATGAGATTCAAAATTGTACAAAAATATGTTGTGAAAAGATCTATAACAAAAGAAAGAGCAAACAAGAATTTCTGGACGGTTGAGCATCATGGGGTTGTGTTTGTAACTTGTGTAAATAAGTATTTACCTCACTTATTTTGGAATCACCACTTAACTCTTCTCTAAAAGAGGATAAAGGTGTAGTAGCATCCTACAAAAGATACTACCTTTAGTCAAACTAACACATAGCAAAAACAACAAGAATGCAAAGACATAATAATCAAGAGTCGAACCTTCTTCAAGGAGATAGGAACTTCAATTTTCCATAAAATTTAAGGTGATTTGACAATTTCTTTCATTATTTTGTCTCCAACTCCTACAAACACCAGCACAAGCAACCACATTTTTTCTCAGACGCCAATCAGAGTCAGACGCCTCAATCCTCATTAGTACATGGTCAACAACTATGAAATACATTGAATGTTGATAAAAATAGAAAGTTGAAATGGGTCCTAGAGGAAGTGTGGGGAGGGGGGGGGGGGGGTAGGAGTAGAATATGAGGCTTTTGTGAAGATTGCTTGATTCGTGCTTAATTATTTTACAAATGGCTGCCCTCTGTTTTTATACTAC
>JAJOOR010016886.1:0-17324 GCA_036250505.1 Solanum acaule
TTTATAGTATGCTCCACTGTTGATCTAGAACCACCGGTATGCTTGCTTGGACCAGTGCCTAGTCCACCAGTCTCACTACATCGATTTCGAGTGGCGATGCGAGATTTATCCATCCATTCATCTGAGGCCCAATGCGTCTTCCAACTTCTCCAAATATCCTCCAAAATAAAATTAGGTTTGACTGTACCTTTTCGCCAAATATACATTTTCTTGGAGTATAAAGTGGATGCCACCTTATTCCATGTACGTTCCATTATAGAATTCTCAGTAGGATTCCACTGATATGATTTCTGAAAAAAAATTACTTAGTGAAATAAACACATAGAGACATATATTAAATAAATTACTTATAAATTTTAAATATAAAGCAATAGTTACCAAAAATTCATGCCAATAAAATTTACGAGTTGATTGACTGACATCCTTCCAGGAGTAGGCAGTAGCATCTTGTCATTCCTTGAAAGTTTCTGTGATGGTCTTCTAGATAGAATGACCATTAAGAACGAATCTGAAATAAAATTAAAAATAAATAACACATACTTATATTAGAAAAAATTAGATCAAGTATACAAAAATATATTTTCTTACTTTTCCGCAACAACTGAGATGACCAACCGAGCAAATGTTGATGAGCAACTAGGAGACCCAATAGAGACATCTGCTATGTATAACAACATGTGGAAGGAAATAGAAACAAACGAACTGAGTGAATAACATAAAAGGCAAGATGAAGTAATAACATGTGGACAGAAAATGTTAAAAGAGAGCAGCTGGCTGCTATGTCTAACAACATGTGGGCAGAAAACAAGCTGCATACTTCATGGATAAATGGCCATCTAATAGTACCTTCTTTGACTTTTTCTTATAATTTTTATTGGAATTACACTTGAATTTCAATGTAACAAATGATCACCTGCTATTCTTTTTTTGTCTCTTTTAAAAATTAACTGAATCTCTAAATCTATAATTAGACTTAAATGATATCCATCGTAGTAATTTAAACTAATCAATCCCAAAAATCCCTTTAGAATTCATATTTATATTCAAAGAAATGTCATTGAATACTTAAACAAGAGGAATAGATTAATACCCCATTATTGTGAATATGTAAGACTTATAAACAATGAAACAGAGAGTCATTTCAGATTTAAACGACAGGTTCTCCATAGTCCTACTTCAACCTATAATTCCACAACAACAAAATCAGTCTTTCACATCTATGTTTTTATACTTGGAGTTTCTAATATTTACTTGTAACCAAGAAGATGAGTCATTGAATTACAGGTCATATACTTGTATATTTCTGTATCATGTATATGGTCGCAAAATCTCAACACCCAATAATTTTTGAAGTTGAAATCATTAACCTAATAAATGTTAAAAAAGATGAAGAAGAAGTAACTTGAATACACAAGAAAAAAACGTCATTCATATAACTTATGAAAGAAACACAACAACTCGATCGGAAGATGAACCCACCTGAAATATTGTCCTAAACAAAGCTGTGTTGGATTATATTTTGAACAGCGCAGCAGCAACTCGATCAAAAGAATGAACACACCTGAAATTTTGTCTCGAGCAAAGTTTTAATGGATTCTATTTCAACCAGATCGAGCAGCAACAACACGAGGAAGAAGAAGACACCTTTACCAATTTAATGGAAGAAAGATTAGGGGAGACAACAATAGCACAAAGTAGAATACATATCTATCCATTCAAGGGGCAAAGCATCGCTGAGATTAGCTAGGGCAGCTGGGTTTCATTCATGCTCAGTTGTAGTGGTGATTTGAAGAGATTAGGGCAACTTTTAGGACAAGCTTCTATTTTGAGAATTAGTTTTTTCTTTTTACTTTTAGAATTAATTTTTTAGCGCCTCAAATTTTGATAAAAGAAAAACTTTTGGCATTGGCGGAAAGACTTTCCCGCTCAAGCCTCAAAATATGCATCCAATTACATTTAGGGACTAGCTAGTAACTTTTTTAGGGACCGAATTTAATGTCTTCACAATAACATATACCAATAAGGACCAAAATATAATCTCGTCCCAATAGATATACTTTTAGAGACAAGAATATATATAGATTCATCCTTAAATATTGGTCTTAATAAAAGCTTTTTCTTGTAGTGAAAACTAAAAGTGTTGAAAATTTTGGGGGAAAGTTAAAAGGTCATCTAATATTTTTTAAAATTTTCGTGGAAAAAATGGTTCATTAAGTTAAAGATTTTATGATTTATTGTCTTTTTATTAAATTGAGACGGAATGTAAATCCGTCATAATTTTTGTGATGATTTTGTGACGACATATATTCATTTATTTTTATTTGCTATCATTTTGTGACGGCAATGTTCTGTCACAAAACTTATATTAAATATTTGTTATAAATCTGTCACAAATCCGTCACTATCAGAATTTTAGTAGGTAAAAAATTTCTTTTAAATTTTTTTATTTATATAAGTTTAATCTGTCACAAATCCGTCAAAATTCCGTGACAATTTGTGACAAACTTCTCCATTCCAAATATTCCGTCACAATTTTACTCTTTTCTTGTAGTGATCTCTAAGCCATACATCCTGGCCATAATCAACTCATCGCGTTGATGGCGCTCCGCAGTCGTGAGAGTTGGGCCAAACTCAGTGTCGGGACCCTTTGTCATATAGTCCAAATTTTCTTCAGGAACACCTGAGGGAGTGATAGGCACATTCCTTCCTCGCACCATCACAAAATGGGATCTCGCCTCCGGCTCCCAGTTGGCGTAGAACTCTCGGACCATGTGTAAGTTGTACTCTTTTGGTTCAGCGGAGATAAACTCCATCCCCAGCTCCCTAATCCGCCTCAGGATCTGTGGGAATTCACGCGCCAGGTTGTCCCTGACAATACAAACATCGGAGAAATAGGTGGCCTCAGTGTGCTTTTTATACTAAGCTTTGCCTTCCTTGGTGACAACTTTTATCCCAAACCGCCTTGTTTGGCCCTTGGGAACTGTAGGTGCAAGTGGGACATTCCCACTCCAGACACGTTTCCTATGGCTCGATGTGGCCACTTCCTTGCCGGGTCTTTGTGAGTTCGACATGATTACCTGCAAACATAAACAAATCATCCCACTACACATAACATTGATAACAATTGGGTGGTGTGCACACACCACCCCACACTTATCTCAAAGTAGTCACAAGCCTAGGTACTCAGACTTCCCACAGGCGTACACAAGTAAACCACAACAAACACCAATAACTACCCCTTCCAAATTATACATACAATTATCGACGCTACTCAAGAATTCACAACAACCAACATATGCAACAATTTCAGACCTAATCACCACTCAATCAAGATCAAAAGGACTTTCTACTCAGACTTCGAAATCCCACACAATTCACATGAAGCAATACCAGTCGTGTTTTTCAAGAATGCACACGTTACAAATCAGACATACCTACTATACTCACTACACATGGTTTGACCACCCGTACAAAATTACCCCCATTTGAGCCAACATACTAACTCAATCTTTGAACCAAGAACAAACATGTAGCCCTTTTAAACTTCCATTACTACCACCTTCAAGAAAAATCAAACACTTCACCTCAGGATTTTATAACAATCATTCACCATTTAGAAGCAATCCCCCACAAGTATGCATAACCCACAACCTAACCGATTCCAAACCACAACAAGAAATAATAGATGATTTCAACTCAAGAATTCGAAAACACCCATAAAGCATAAGTAACTGTAACACCCCAGAAAATTTTCGAACTGAGACTCGAACCATCCTTCGTTGTGAGTAGGATTTTACCGAGGAATTAAATTTCTTGAGTGTTAAGGTCACTAGATGTAGCACCTTGAGTTTCAAGAAGAATTAAATTGGAAATAGCAAAATCTGAAAATTTGCAAGTTATGCTTAAGTATGAGTTTTGAGTCAACTTCAAACGACCAATAACTTCTAGCTCAGGATGAGTTAGGTGTTCTACCAAATACCGTAGCGAAGATCTTTGAATTATCTTTCCAACGTCGCTGAGTTTACTAAGTTTTGAGGTCGGATGAGTGAGATATGACTTTTTAAAGTTAGGTTGTCCAGTTAAGGGAAGTTAGCCAGAAATAGTAAGGGGTAGTTAGGTCTTTTCCTTACCAAATCAGATTTAATTCATTTTTAGTAATATTTTAAGAGTCTAATCCTATTAGGTTCACTTTTATAATCCTATTTTACGCCTAGGGTTTTAGTTTAGAGTTCAAGAAGAGAAAATAAGAAAAGAAAAGAGGAGAGGATCAAGCGTTCGTCGAAGTTCTTAAGAGTTGTTGCGGATTGTCGCCATGGGTTTGATCCCTAAGAGGTATGTAAGCTTTCATAGTGTTGGGTTAGTTCACCCACACACCAATCATGTTATTTTCAGTGAAGTTTCATTCTTGAAGTTGAAAGATTAGAGTTCTTGATGAGTTCTTGATAGGTGTTCTTAAGGTTCATTCTAAATCTTGTTGGGTTGGGTTGTTTTATGATTTCTTGAGATGAAATTGAGTAACTTGAGTGTTGTTTTCAGTAGATTAGAGTGTAATTATGTTAAGTAATCGAATCCAAGTGATTGGGGAAAAAACCATTCGATTTTAGGCGAGTTAGGGTGAGAAAACAAGCAAGAAAAATTTGTTGATTTTCTGGGTTGGGGCCTGGCGCAATGCGCCAGCCAGAGCGCCCCAAACCCTCATCTGAAGTTTAAGGGCTGGTGCCCCACGCCACCCATAGCGCCAGGGTTGCCTGCCCCATCCAATATGTCGTCGGTTACGCCGTTTGAGTTCGTTTAAAGTGCACCTTCACTCATTTTTTATTCTAACTACTCTAAGCTACTTCTAAACACCTAGAAATCATTCATAACACGATAATAACCTTGAATTCATAATTTAAATTCAAGGTAGAGTTAAGAGTTGAGTTTTGAGAATTCTTTCGAACATTCTAAGAAAGTCCCTTTGAGTCTTTTTGTGGAGTCTTTTACAACTTTTAGTAACTTGTTTCAAGACTCGAGCAAGTGAGTGTGAGGATGAGGAGAATGTACTCATGAGTCTACTTTGTCATGATGAGATCCTTCATATCATGAACCATAACTCTTGAATTCATAATTCACATTCAAGAGAGAGTTAAGAGTAGAGTTCAAGAAAGCCTTTGAGTTCAATTGTGAAAACCTTTGAGATCCATTATCAATTTGAGTTAAGTTTTGAGGAAGTAAGTAAGAGAATGAGAAGAGTTGTATCATGAGTTCCATAATGTTATGTAGACCTACGAGACAAGTTGTTCATGCCATTAAATTCCGCATGAACTCCAGAAGTTGAGTATCTATGAGAGGAGAAATATCTTCAGATCCTAAGTCTTAAGTATTGAGTTTCTAACCCATTTGAGATTACATTCCTAATCATGGGACTAATACCTATTACCCATGAAGTCCATGAGTTGAGTTGTTCATGCCCATAATTCCGCATGAACATTATAAGTCGAACAGTCTTGAGATAAGAAGTATTTTTAAGTCCTTGAGTTGAGTAGTTCATTCTCATAATTCCGCATGAACCCTCTAAGTTGAGCATTCTTGAAGTGAGTAGTATTATTGAAGTTCTTGAGTTCCAAGTGTTGAGTTCTATCTATGGTTATTGAAAACCTTGCATTGAGTCGTTCACGCCCATAATTCGGCATGAATCATATTTTAAGAAGTCTTTTACAAATGTTTAATCTTTGTCTTAAGACTTAAGTTTTGAGTTTAGTAAAGAGTAAAGTTGAAGTCTATCTCTTCAAAAGTATATGGGGACTATGTATTCCCAAAAGAGTTTAAAATGTTTTCACATTTAAATAAGAACGAAAAACTGAGATTTTCAAAAGAGCCTTTGAGCTAGTTTTTCAGTAAAGAGCCTTTGGGCTAGTTTTCAGTTAAAGAGTAAATGCTTTCACAATAAAGCAAGAGAGTAAACTGAGATTTCCAAGATAGCCTTTGAGCTAAGTTTTTGAGCACTAATCTCAAATCACAGAAGAAGTATGTTTTAAAGACATAAGAGCTAGTATTATATTTTGGGAGTAATATTGAGCACCGAATTGAGGGAGCGTTCAAAGAACCCACAGCCCTCATAGAACCATGTTGCCACCATGGGTAGAAAATGATCATACTTTTTAGATGAATCCTTTTCAAGATAGACTAGTGGATCCATTAGGCAGTTTAGGTTATATACCTTTGGACGGGTATAGGATGCTCTGGCAGCGTGAGGTTGATCGTTGTATCTTCACTATAGCTTTTATGTGATGGTTGTCGGTTAGAGAAACTCCCACAGAAGTTATTGTATTTTATATACATCAGTTTATTGTATTTTTACATATATTTCACAGTTATGTTGTATCCTTGCATACACACAAAGTTGACAACATGTTTTTAAACAGTTTGTTCTTTATATTGCACTTGTTTTAAATTGCTTTATATTGAAATGAGTTCAGTTAAGTATTCATGAGTTGAGTATTTCAAGTCGAGTATCATATCTTTGAGTTGAGTATCTAATCTCTGAGTTGAGTATCTTATCCTTGAGTACTTCTGAGTTGAGTAAGTTGAGTAAGTCGAGTAGTTTTGAGTATCCTTAAGTATTCCTTGAGTTGAGTAAGTTTGAGAAGAGGTAAGTATGTTTCCTTTTATCAAGTTTCAAGCTTATGTTTATGTTTTAGAATTCCCCTTACATGCTCGTACATTCCATGTACTGAGCCATTTGGCCTGCATCTTCTCATGATGCAGACACAGGTATTCAGGATCATCAACAGGAGATTTGTTGATACATCCGGGAGTTTGAGTTAGCTATGGTGAGCCTCCTTGCTTTCGGAGGATTTCATTTACCTTTCAGTTATATCAGTTGTTAGGAGGTCGTGGGTCTTGTCCCGATTTCCATCTTTATCAGTTAGAGGCTTCATAGATAGACAGTAAAGTTTCAGAAGTCTTTTCATTTATTTTGTTAAATGTTTTGAAGACTAAAGATGCCTTTTTATGGCGAGTTGTATATATTTTATTATACAGAGTTTTCTTTTGAGTTAAAGATTTGTAAAGTTGAGTTTATGAACTTTTATTTCAGTTTTAAGCTTTTGCATGCTTAAGTTAGTCTTCCGCTTGAAGTCAGCCAGGATGAGGGTTCGCTTGGGGACCAGCAATAGTTCTCGAGTGCCGGCCACGTCCAGGGTGTGGCTCGGGTCGTGACAAACTTGGACTGTTAGCCTTAGATAGACTCTTGTTAAACAACAATTAGGCCAATTATTTCGGAAAATCTTGCTTCAAGTTTATCTACTTAAGTTGTTATAAGTATTTGAATATTGTCTAGAGACAATATTCAAATATAATTGTTTTTCCAAGTTATAAATCCTTTTTCATTTTACAAGTGGAGCTTCTTCTTTTTGAAGTTATGATGATCTAAAATATATTCGGTAATATTGGTCATGTGTGAACAAAGTCTCACAATACTAACTGAAAAGATTGAAAACCTACATATAATGTATAAGATCTCTAAATGGTGTGTGACATTTCGAAGAAAATCGTACGAACAATATCACACCTTATTACAAGTACTTTTGCCTGATTTAGCCCAATAAGTAGTATTCACAACAAAAGGGACTAAAAGAACACAATTCACTTAAAGATAAATTTCAAGAATAACCACTCATCTCATAAATTATTACAATATTGCAAGTTCCTGTTAAATGACAATAATTAATACATAGAAAGAAGATTCATCATTTAAAGAAAAACAAGTGCAGATGAAAATAATTTATCAAAGAATTAATAAATTAATTAAACAAAGAAAGACCAAAAAAATAAAAGATATGAGTAATTTTTTGCCACTAATTTCGACAATTATATGCTTCTCTTTTTCTCCATCCTATGCAAAGATTTTCTTCTCAACCCATTGAGTTGCCTTTCCCACATATCCTTATGAACAATTCTACTACTATTTTCTGAAGAGTCCCTCAAGCTTAGCTGATAATCATAATTTTCGCGTAAAATTGGATCAGAGAGAGTCTCATAGGCCTTTTGTAACTCAATAAATCGTCTCGTGGATTCTTCTTTGTTTAAATGATCATGACAAACATCAGGATGATATCGAAGAGCCATGCATCTATAAGCTCTCTTTATATCATTAATCCCTACATTATTAATATTCTCGGAACGTAGAGAGAGAACTTCATAGAAATTGTTGGATTTTCCACTTTGCATACATGATGTTATTTTCATTTGATGATTACTATTAGTCTTCCATTTGTTCTTTGTGAGTTTTGGAATAATTTTGTTCATGTTCAATGAAATAGTGATCTCCATTGTCATGAATGTATGTGAGGAATATTAATGTTTGACAAAGAAAAATGAAATAGTAGAAACATATATATATATATATATATATATATATATATATATGTATGTATAAGCATGATTAAATATTAATTTGTATGACTAATTACACTATGCTGGTGATTTAATTCTTAATAAAATTAAAAGATTTCTTGTTAAGACGCGGTTTTATATATGTATGTTGAATGGTAATTTGGCGTGAAGTTATCGTCTTCTCATTCATGTTGGTTTTCTCTTCATTGGTTATTCTGTGTGTCACTATATAATATATATATACTATTTTGTAATATATCGGTTTATTCTTACTTCTTCACTATTTTAAAAATAGATTCTTAATTTTACTGGTCATTTACTCCCTCTGTCCCTAATTACTTGTCCACTTTTCCTTTTATAGTTGTCCCTAATTATTTGTCCATTTTGACAAATCAAGAAAGGAGAATATAATTTTACCTATTATACCCTCAATTAACTACTTTGAAAAAGGTAGAATTTCTTGAAAATCTTAAATTTTTAATCCATCCACTTCATAATTAATAGGAGTAAAATGGTAAACTTCAATAATTGTTTTCTTAATAGGTGTGTCAATTCAAAAGTGAACAAATAATTAGGGACAGAAAGAGTATAATATATCAACAAAAGATAGTTATTCTTTTCTATATTTTATCATTAGCATTAATTACTCATTTTCCAAAATTTAATACCAAACATCAATTAATAAATATAGTATAATAAAATAATCATATCAGTCATTATTTTCTTCATTTGTATGACTCAAATGTGATAATAAGTAAAAACAAATGGGAGAGTTATGTTTTAGATAGTTAGTTGCAATTTCAATGATAATTATTATAAAAATTAAAGAAAAATCTAATTCAAATTGGTACATTTTAATAAATCCAAACTATGTTGCGACACAAAAACCAACCATTAAAAGATTATAACAAACCTCCATCGCATATATAACTGTCATTTTAATTTTCATGGTTCATTAAAATAATAATAAATATAAAATATAATTTATTAATTTATTTTTTATTTAATAAAACAAAATTATTTCCTCCTATAATACGGTGCTAACTTATTATTATTATTATTATTAAAATTATAATTGAGAATAATTATCAATTATTTTGAGTTGAAATGACGATCAATTTGGGACAGAAGAAATTTTCTATTTTGTTTTGCTAAATGCTTAAATACAATGAGAAGCTCCAACAGACATGTTGAAATCGATTCAAAATACGTTCACACATTTTCTCCATTAATGCCATTTTAGTTAATCACTCTTATTTTTTTAATGACACTCTCGTACGCATGACTTTTGTACAATGGTTAGAAAATTGATCGTTAAGCCTAGATAAACTATTTTATTAGACATACATCACTACTATATATACTAATTTTATCTTTATTTCAAACAATTACATATATTACCACTTTTAATATTTTATATCATATATTATTGAAGATACAATAAATACTCATATTAAAACTAGGATTGATTAATTATCTTTACATTTGAACTGCAAAATTAATATTTTAATTAAAAACAAATATCTTTCTTTCAGAGAGTATGAGTTATGGTAAAACTCTAACTCTTCCTCTTCCCTTGATCAATCGAAATTTACTGAGAAGAAATACTCCATTAAAATGGATGTTCAACACCTTGTCAACACACACATCAAATTCTTAGCCTTTGATTTTCTCGCTCTCAAACCAATCCCCCACGAATCCACCATTTTTTCTCACAAGGGGAGACACCTCTCGCGCGTAGAGACAATGGGTATCGCTTTAAGCAAAGATTTCAAGCCCAATAGCTTTATCAAATTCGACATTGACAATGGTATTGGTTGCACACCTTGTATACTATGGATCAACCAAGAAACTTCGGGTCACTTCTCCCGTTGGATCTAGGCGCAGTGAACAACACCGATGAATCAAAAGGTGAAGCAAAAACCGCCGCGGTGAGATGCCCTTTCCAGCCACAAACATAATCAGAAAGTTTCAATAAGCGGAGATTTGCGCATGTATTTGACACATTATTGATGTATCTGATATATTATTGAGATATGATTATATGTATCTAATTTTTATCAGTATATCTTATTAAGTGTGTATGTATCTAATGAATATATTGGAGATATACGTATTATTGGAAAGTGTATCTTATTGAGTGTGTATGTATCTAATGAATATATTGGAGATTTACGTATTATTGGAAATTTACGCATGTATTTGACACAATTTGTTATGTCATGTATCCGAGTCTCATCATATGTATGGTCTCCTTTCACGTATCTTAATATTATCATATATATTTGTCATGTTATTACAATGTATCTAACTATTTTCGTATTTATCTGAGGTACATGTGTTTGGGTATAACGTATGAAATTGATACTTGATACATCAAATTATACATATAAAAGATACATGAAATAATATTATTTCAAAAAATAACAAATGAAATTAATTAAACATAGATACACTTCTTGATTTCTACCTTATATTAAGAAATTTAATTAATTTAAATTTTCAGAATTAATTGTCCATGTATTTTGAAAATCCTCAATTACTCCTCTAATTAAGGAAATCCATTACAACCAATTAATTTAAATAAATGTGTATCTCGATTTTAAAATTCGGCAGATACATGTATCTTGCGGATTTAGATTCATGTATTCTAAGTACAAAATATGGTAGATGAAGTAATATTAAAACTATCGTGAATATTAGTGCTTAGGACCTAAACTAGTGAGATTTAATTATGTAGTTTGCCCTACTTACCAATATCGGCTTCTTTCATCATGAATAACAGTTCAATTAACTTATTCGACTAATTAGTTTTTATGAATGTGTATTGCACTTTATTTTTTGTCTATGGTAATAAAAATGTTAGATTAAATTATTTGTAATCATATATCATTTGTTTTATGAGGTACAAAAGTATTGTTTATTCAAATCAATACTTTTTTTTAAAATATGATATTTTTGGTATATATTTATTTATTTAGTTATTCTTTTACTCATTTTAAAAAATATTTCACCATAAAAATAATCCACATTAGGGATTAAGTGCGCGTTTGTTTAATCTATTGTCATTATAAATATAAAAGTATTGACAAAATTATTTTAACAAGTCTACACATTCAATTTATAAGTACAACATTAATTTAGATGCGAAGATGGTAAGAATGGGCCGATTTGGACACGTGTATTGATGAAAATACGCCACAAGATTATCTGAGTTCACAGATGTTCTTGCTTTCCCTGAGGGGAACAGAATGGCAGAAGCGATCAGCTTTTCATACTAGTTATTACCTTACGCTGCCATTTTTTCAATATTATTGAATAGCATGGCCTGGGATTAAGATAACTCAAGTGGGAGAGCCTCAAGTTAACTAATATCAAATAAACAAAGACATCCTCTTTTTGCAGTAAAGGATATCAAGCCTGTCAATCTTTAACATGATCCAAATATCTTTCCACATAATGGTAATCAATAAATGATCACTTTCTAATAATTGATTCGTATTTGGATTTGATGATTTTTTATTTTCCTTTTAACATATAATGTAATAACTTTGGATTATATTTGTATTTATGTATAGACTCTTATTGCAACAATTGAAGAAATCAACAAAATATTTCTTTAGTACTCAAATCTTTTTTAAGTAAAGTCAGAGGATTATGATCGTTTTTAGTGATCTTATTAAATATCAAATTAATAAAGATGAAATGAAAATACAAATGTTAAAATAACAGTTGCATGAGGTCTTCACAATGGTTTTTATACGGTGGTTCAATGATGATATAATTAGTTTTCATATTTACCCCCTATTCCAAGCATCCCATTCTAAAAAATAATTTTCTTAGACACATTAATCAACCGAGGTTAACATGAAAAGTAGAGTAACTGATCATTTTTCATACTTGTTATCTATAATGTAGTATTTCTTGAGGCTTAAAGCATTAACATGGTACTGTTAATTTTTGTGTTATAAAAATTAATCAGCTTATAAGATTTTAATCATGTGAATATTATTATTACCTTACTTTGGATATTATTGTATAAAACATAATTTATTAATGTGAAGATCTAAGTAGTTCAATTTACATATTTAAAATATTTATAATGTTAAAAACATATTTCATTCTTTCTTCTTTTTAATAAAGATTTCTTGCTTCTTCTTCTTTTCCTAGAAACTTCTATATTAGCTAAACATAAATAAAATTATTTATATAACATATTATTAAAAAAGATTAAGCTTCAAATTTTTAATGACCTAAAGCAAATGCCTCATTAGCCTCTCACTTGAGTTACCCCTATGTTTTGCTTATTAGCCTCTTACTTGAGTCACTCTTATGTTAACATGAAGAAATTGTTTGGGTTTTATATTCAATATTTGTTATCGGAGGTAAATTCATTCTTCAGGAGTGATAAATAACAAGGCTGACTTGATTATAAAACAAGTAAAACAATGATTTGGAGCATCAATATTTTTATGACACCCCTACTATTTTTTATAAATGTATTATATATATAATTGTATGAAATGTGAATAAATTATGTATACTTTAGTCTTAGTAAGGCAAAAGGGAAGGGTGTGGATAAATTATGTATACCTTAATCTTAATAAGGCAAAAAGGAAGGGAAAAGATATATCTTCGGATAAATCAAATCAAAATCGAAATTGTTAAAGTTAAAAGAACTAAAATTGACAAAAGTGAAATTTCAAAAAAGAAGAAAGATAAATCAAAAATAAAAATATAAAAAATTATTCAAACTGTATATTCATTTAAAATTAACTACACAATTATCAAAATTAACTACACAAGAACTAGAACTGAAAATTAGTCAGAAACTAGCTCAAATCTTCAAGTACTCTTTTGAGATATCACTCATTCAAAATAAAATTTAATATATTCTTTTTTATTTTATCTTTATTTATTATCTACCTCGTACCCTACTTTTTTTTTATAGGTTTATCATTCAAATTATTGTTGTGTGACATTAAATAACGACGTAGAACGATACATTGTCCAAACATTGTATATATTCAAATGCTCTAATAAAACACAATATAGTATAATATAATACATTATGAAATAATACATAATAATCATCATAACAAAGTGTTAAAATAAATACATGAGTTAATTTGAAAGAGAGTTTTTAGTCATTTTTCCACACAAAAACTGAAACCCCCCCCCAAAAAAATATAAGATCTTATTTATGTGGAAAAATTACATAAATACACAATTTAAGATATCATAATCTCTAAAATTTTCTATCATTTTAAAAAATTACAAAAATCTCTTCTCGGGTATATCCCTATCCCCTCTTGGATACATCTTTATCCTCTCAGAGATCAGGGGCGGAGCTACAGCCATCCAAGGGTGGTTAGCTTAACACCCTTTGCCGGAAAATTACACCATATAGAGAGGTCAAATTCTGGGTTTAAGGGATAAATATTTAATGTTGAACAGCCTTGACATGAACTCTTCCGTGGCACTGTGGTTAAGCGTGTTCATTTCCACCTGATTTGCCCAGGTTCGAATCTCACGGAGCACACAACATTTTAGGTTTAATCTTGAGAGCATAACACAACCTCACACACCATTATTATGTTCCTCAAGTTTCTTAATTATTAATATTATAATTTTAATAATATAGAGTAACATACATATATCAATACATTATTTTAATTTTGAATATTTAGAAATTATGTATTTCTAATTTTTATCTAGGATATAATGCACTTTTGAATGGTGAAAACAAAAAAGCCAACAATTTTTAAACTTTTGTGTTTATATATGTTAACAACTTTAAACCCAAAGCTAAAATCAATACATGTGTTTTATCTTCTTCTTTTTTTAAGATTTTTTTTTTCTACTGGTGTGATTTATGTTTCGTAAAGCTAGACGCATTTGTTCTATCAATATTTCACTTTAAAGACAATAATCATATATTTTTACCATATAAAATCAATGCATTAAAAAGAAAAATAAAATTGATTGTTTATATTTGATATTGACAAATGTTGAGATCGTTCATGGTAGAATCACTAGGTTAAACAAATAACATTCAACTCACTTATTAAAAAAAAAATCTTGAACACCCTTGATGAAATTTCTGGCTCCGCCACTGTCTCAGATACAACCCTATCCCCCTCGGATACATCTCTATCCCCTCTCAGATACACCCTCTCATTAAGTAATGTATTATTTGCAATGTATTGGACAACCAAAGAATGTATCTGAAAGCAATAAAAAAATTGAGATTTTTGTAATTAAGAGAACTTCCAGAATATAATGTAATTAGCACCCAAATATATGGGATTTCTGTGAGTTATACTATTTAGGTATGATTAGTAATTCTCTCTAGTTTTTCTAGTCCTCATGTTATTGGATCCAAATCACACAATCCAGCCCATTTTATGAGGTCCAGTACTTCTTCCTCTTCATCCAACATAGGACCTTAATTCTGTCTACATGGTACTCACAAGTCACAAATTAGGACCTTCACTTATAGTATCATTGACTAATAAGTAATTTATGAATAACAAACCTTAATGATACCAATACAATATATATGTATGTGTGTATATATATATATATATAATGATTTAGTATCAATTAAGCGAACTTATCAACCTTAATGATACCAATACAATTTATGATACTGATTTAGTATCAGTTAAGCAAAATTATCAGCATTAATGATACCAATATGGTATATGATACTGATTTAGTATCAGTTAAGCGAAATTAATTGGGGGGTATATAGTGTAATTATTTAGTGGGGGTATGAATATAAAGGTGTATATGTTTGTAATTATTTTGTTTTTATGGGGTATTTGCTTAGTTTCCCCTATGTTAAAAGCCCAAAAAAAGAAGAAGCTAATGGGCCGAATGATGAATGGACTGTTAGCCTTAGATGGACTCTTGTTAAACAGCAATTAGGCCAATTATTTCTTGCTTCAAGTTTTTTTGTCAAAACTGTCTGAATATTTATAGGGCAAATTATAGAAATCACATACTTTTAAGGCAAAATTACAATCTATCCCTTAAAAGTTTATAATTACAGAAATCCCTCAAACGGATACAATAATATAAGCGCTGATACATTAATCTGATGCACGAGATACATTAATCGTTAAGTAAGATACATTACATTTTATACATGATACAGTAATCTGATCTACATTTTATACATGATACACTAATCTGATGCGCGAGATACACTAATCTAATGCGCGAAAATGAGGGTTTTGGAAATTTGTAAAACTTATAGGGGATAATGGTAATAAGTAAACTAAAAGGTGGGATTTCTATAATTTTTCCTATATATGTGTGTGTGTGTGTGTGTGTGGAATCTAGACAATATTCAAAAATAACTATTTTTCCAAGTTATAAATCCATTTTCATTTTGTAAGTTAGAGATTCTTCTTTGTCAAGTTATGATGATCTAAAATACATTCAGTAATATTGATCATGTGTAAACAAAGTCTCATAAATATGGTAGCTAAAAAGATTAGAAAGTTATATATAATGCGTAAAATCTTTGAATAGTGTGAGGTCTTTTGCAAAAAAAAACATGCGAACTTCACTCAAAGTGAAGAATATCATTCCTTATTAGGAATATTTTTGGACTAATTTAGCCTGATAAGTAATATTCACAACAAACGGGACTAAAAAGAACACGATTCACTTAAAAATAATTTCAAGAATAACTTGAAAGAGTTCTCCTGTTGCTTTTAAATTCATAAATTTATACAATATTGCAAGTTGCTTTTAAATGACAATATTAGTACATTGAAAGAGTTCTCCTGTTGATCCTATTCGTTTAAAGAAAAACAAGGGGAGATGAAAAGAATTTTATCAAAAGAATTAATTAAACAAAGAAAGACCAAAATAATAATAATATAGGAGTAATTGTTTGCCGCTAATTTCCACAATTATATTCTTCTCCTTTTCTCCACCCCGTGCAAAGATCTTCTTCTCAACTCATTAAGTTGCCTTTCCCACACATCCTTATGAACAATTATAGTACTACTATCTCCCAATTGAAGAACCCCTCAAGCTTAGCTGATAATCATAATTTTCGCGTAAAATTGGATCAGAGAGAGTTTCATAGGCCTTTTGCAAATCAATAAATCGTTTTGTGGATTCTTCTTTGTTTGAATGATCATCACAAATATCGGGATGATATTGAAGAGCCATGCATCTATAAGCTCTCTTTATATCATTAATCCTTAAGTTATTAATATTCTCAGAGCGTAGCGAGAGAACTTCATAGAAATTGTTGGATTTTCCACTTTGCATACATGATGTTATTTTCATTTGATGACTACTATTAATCTTCTATTTGTTCTCTTCATTTATTATTCTGTGTATATAATATTATAGGGGTGTACATGATCGGGTTGGTTCGGGTTTTTCAAATATCAAACCAAACCATTTGTGTAAAAATTTTAAATTTATAAACCAAACCAAACTAATAAAATTCGGATTTTTTTGGGTTTTTCAACCTCGGGTTTTTCAAATACCAAACCAACCCATTGTGTCAAATTTTTAAATTTGTAAATCAAACCAAACTAATAAACCTTGAATTTTTTCAGATTTTTGGATTTTTTCAATAAAGTTTGCATACAAACATATAATTAACTTGTGCTCCAAATATTTCTTTAGTCCAACCAAAATACAATTATCTAAGGTGTTTCTTAAAAAAACAACACAAAATATGAGATGAGTACTGATGACACAAAAATATTCAATAAAAAATAATAATGAAATCATCATATAAAATAAATATGGCAAAGTCACAATGAAAATGATCATAATTTAAAAGTACTAAATCATGCTAAAATAAGTTTAATAAGTATTAGTTACATTACTAAATATTTAAGGAAAATTAAAATTAAATTATGTATTTTAATTGTCTAAACCAATGTAAAACTAAAGAACAAATATTCAAT
>JAJOOR010016887.1:0-18493 GCA_036250505.1 Solanum acaule
TGTTCACTTTTCAGGCATATACCATAGTCCCCCCCCCCCCCCCCCCTTAACTTTAATTTAAACTTGGCACCTAATTGAAGAAAAATTTCATAACACAAACATTGACTTGGCACAACTAAAATTGTGCACCCACCAAAACATTGTTTTCATTTTAGAGTGGAAAGAAGAACTTCCAATGAGGATGGGGGTGTGGGAGGGGGAGGTGGGGTGAGTTCCCTCTTCCTTTGGATTGAACTTCAAAGAATAATGGGGCTAAATACGAGCTACATGGAACTTCAAATTTGGGTGCGCATTGTTTAGTCTATCTTGACACAATCCATCGCAACAAAAATAACCTTTGGGTAGGCTAATGGCCACCCGAATTGCCCCATATATTCTTCTAGAAGGATGTTGGTTTCAAACCTCAGTACAAACCTGAGGTGTAATCCATGCTAATGTGCCTTGGATGATCCAAATCTCAGGGTCAGGATCAGGCGCAGATGAGCAGGTTGAACTATCCATGCGGTTGAGAGCCATTTATTTATTGACTCAACCATATTGACGTACCTAAATTCACCAAACACACTTATTTGATACCTTATTGATTAGCTCGTCTTGACCCAATTCATCTCGAAAGAAGTAACTGTTGGGTGAGTTAACAATTTAACCATTTATTAACTCAATCATCTTGACCCATCTAGATTAAACTCAACCAACTCATTTGACACCCATAGGCTTTGAATGAAGCTATGAAATTGTAGTTGATTTAGATGAGTGAGCTACCGAAGTTAACTAAATTGTATTTTATCACAATGAATGGTATGCAAGTGTGTTAACCTTTTGACTCTTTTGACGGATTTGCACAAATAAAATCATTGTATGTTGTTATTTCAATTTAGATTTAGTTAGGAAAAATAGTGCAAAATTCATTGCTTTGTCATAAACAGGAGAAAAATTCTTGTGGGGTGCCAAGACTTTTAATTTGATAGTGGCCAAGACTTCATCAACACCACGTTATGGTGATTTTAATAAAAGTTGGTCATAAATTGTGACTAATTGCCTTACAAAAAGTTATGATGATCGTCAAGATTGTGGCCACAAACCTGGATGAATCACCATAATCATTTCAGCATTAACGACAATATCATATTGATTGATTTATCTCTTGATATCTTTGGGATAGTTCTGAAGGAAGTGGAACTGATACACTCCCTACTAGTTATTTTGAGCTCTTTCCATTTAAACTTTGTAGTTTCGGGAAAATCAAATTATTTTCTTGGTATTAAACTAAAACTATGCTCTTGATGCCACATTGATTAATGTGTGTAGAACTTTCCCATAGCGTTTCAATGAAATGTTTTTTTCTTTACTAATCGTGAACAACTTGGTTCAACGGATTTATATCTCTCTTTTCGAAAGAGTTGAACATGGTGACATTTGGCATTTTACCTAAGCAACTTTGTGATGAATTAACCGATTACGGTCTAACGAATGATGAACCTGTAGAAGTGGTAGCTATGGAAAAGAAGAGTCGTGAAGCACGCTATATTAGCTATTGGGAATGCTATTTTTAACATTAATATTTTCTTAAATTTATTTTTAAGGGTAGTTAATATTTCTCTTTCTTGACCTTTTTAGTAAGATCGTAACTTAAAGAACTCTTAACTACCATTCCTATATATTCCACTGTTCTAATCTAGGAATTCTTCCTTTTTTCTCCCATTCTTTGTCCTTAATTAATTGAAAGTTCTTATTTCTCGAGTTATCCCAATATGTTGTCCGTATGTGAAGAATCTCACGAATATTTCTTTTCACTTTTCAATATTCTATTGTTAAAACGATATTGTGAAATCACTTTGACCATACAAATTAATAAATTCTTCAAAATTTACTTCATCTCCATTAAAGATTCACTCCTCTTAACTTGCATTACAATTTTCTTACTTAAACAGTCATGCCTATAGAAGTAAGATACACCAATATTGAAGATGGAAGTGTAGTTAAAGTAAGAGTTCTTCATATTCCCTTAAGCTAATCATGAAAGAGAATATGGACCATTTTTCTGGAGACGATAATATTGTGCTCTCCTGATTTGATACGCGTAATTCCTTTCTGTAGCTATAACAAAAAAAAAGGTCGAAGTTATAATCGATAAGTAGGAAACCTCACATCGATCTATCATCTTCATGTAATTTTACTTGTTCACTTATTCTTCATGCAAGGCGATTCAAACCAAAGGGAGGATTTTCTACTTTTAAGTCAGTGACATAAGTACTTGAACATGAGAAGGGTTTCAATGTTTACTAGATTCCTCTACTATGGAAGTTTAATGTTTAGGGGATGTATATTCTTTAGATTTTATTGATTACTATGTATGAGAGTTTGATATCTAAAGAGTAAATCAGCATTAGTCATTGTGCATGAGAGTTCATTGAAAGAATCAACAAATTCGATTTAATAATATTCTCAAATTGAGAACGGGATATACTCTGCTAGAACAAAATCATCATATCATAACATAATATAACACTATACTAAAAGTGGGAACAAAAATCAAAAGTTGAATTACTAAAATACCCTTGATGGATTTCTTTTTTATTTTCATAAACCAAATAATAAAAAAAAAACAGTTACGATGAAGAGGAAATACCAAAAGTTGCATTTTTCCTTTATATATATATACACATCAATTCTTCTGCAGGATCATACAATATATAAGCATTTGTTATCCAAGAAATAAATAATTAAATAGAATGGGCGTTCATCAATTTTAGCTTGTACTTTTAAACATATTTTGTTACGAATTTATAACATTAATATAATTTATATTGTATATACTAAACAAAAATGTATACAAATTATAGAAAAGTTATGGTGTCCTATACAAAGTTGTATAATAATTCTTGACCACTACCAATATAAGCTTTCAAAAGGAATATATGTGGTTCACTTTTTCAATAATCTGCTTCAGCTTCTTCAATGGCTCTTCGTGCAAGTAGGATGGATCATCGAGCTCTGAAGCCAAGGTCTGATCACCAAGAAAAGCAGGAAATGATTCTGCAACTGAATTTGATAGAGAACTGAGATTATATCTCCCTTCTAATAAAAACACGCAACGTCCCCCACATAAATCTTTTGCAAGTTGCTTAATACTGGAAGCTAGCATGTAATATATTCCTATTGTGAACTGTAAGATGGCAAGTGGATCCAACAGATTGGCATCATACTTGAAAATTCTAGATGACACATTAGTTGAATTTTTGTTACACTTGTATAAGAAATCAGAAAGTCCTATTTAATGTAGGCAGTGTTACATCCTTTTCTGCTAACAACATTTCAAGACCAAAAATGGAATAGAAGGGCTACTCGCACATGATTTGCATGCTCAGCTTTTGAATGTGAATACACCAAAATATCATGAATAAATACAATCACAAACAAGTCTAGATACGGCCTGAATATACTATTTATCAGGTTCATGAACACTACTGGGGCATTAGTTAATCCAAAAGACATTACCAAGAACTAAAAGTGTCCATATTTGGTTCTAAAAGCGGTCTTTGAAACGTCTTTCTCCCGAACTCGTATCTGGTGGTACCCTGATCTTAAATCAATCTTTGAGAAGCACTTGGCACCTTGTAATTGATCAAACAATTCATCGATCCTCGAAAGGGGATACTTATTCTTTATTATCTCCTTATTCAGTTGTTGGTAATTGATACACATTCTAAGTAAGCCATTTTTCTTCCTTACAAATAACACTGGCGCACCCCATGGTGAAGCACTAGTCCTAATAAAGCCTTTATCCAACAAGTCTTTCAGCTAATCCTTCAACTCCTTTTGCTCAGCAGGAGCCATTCTATAAAGAGGGATAGATATGGGTTGTGTACCTGGTAGCATATCGATAGCAAACTGCCTCTCTTGGAAACTGGAATCTAACAATCTTTGTCCGGCACACAACATTATTATAACAAAACGCTAACCAGTCCATACCCATAATGACATCAAAATCGACCATATCTAACTCTACGAGATCTATAGAGGTCTGACGGTTGATAATTTTTACCGTGCAACCTCGATAGACTCTCCTGGCAATAATAGACTCACCAACTGGTATAGATACAATAAAAGGTCGATCTAATGGCTATGCCACTATACATAACTCTCCCGCAATAAATGGAGTAACATAAGACAAAGTAGATCCTGGATCTATCAAAGCATAAACACAATGGGAGCAAACAATCAATGTACCTGTCACAACATCTGGTGATGATTCTGAGTGATATCGGCCGGTTAGTGAATATGTACGGTTCGGTCCACTACCATAACTAGATGCTACCTCTTTGCCTCTGCCTCTCACTCTACTTGCTGAAGTTTGGAGTCCATGCCCTGTAGACTGTGCTGAGGAGGAGGAAACTACTACTGACCTAGTCAACTGACCTATACCACCTTGACCTATGGTCGAGTAGATTCTCCACCCATGCCCCTCCTGTCCACAAGAATAACAACTTGTGGAACCTTGTCTGCACCTCCCAAAATACATCATACTGCAAGTAGCGCAACGCGGCGGGGCTGTCCTAGCCTGGCTTGAACCCCTCTATGGGTGAGAGCCTAATGCTCGTAAACCCTCAGCTGGGCCTGACTATCCTTGACGATCAAATATACTACCCTGGAACTGCTGTGGTAGAATATAGGGGTCTGGGACCACCCTGACACTCTCCCTGTGAACCAGCGGGCCTAGCCCTCTTCTGTCTCCCTCTCTTGACCCTCTCACTCATATACTATAAATGTCGGCGATCCTCTATGCCTTGTGCGAAGGCCTGAATTCGCAAGGTATCCATATTATCATTTAGTGCAGCGGTAGAACAAGCGTCGATATAGTCTGAGTCGAGCCCTCCCATAAATCTACGCACATTATCATCCATCATATCAATAAATGCTGGTGCATATCTAGCCAATTAATCAAAACTCAGCCCGTACTCTCGGACACTCATGCTGCCCTTTCGGAGGTTCAAATGCTGGTCTACTCGCCATGCATAATCTCTTGAAGGAAATAGTGATCTATGAAAGCTTCATTAAAGTTATCCTAAGTGGGTAGAGATGCATCTTTTCCTCTAGATCTCTCTGAACTCTCATACCACAATACTGCATCATCGCGCAATCGAAATATTGCTAACTCAACTAGCTCAATCACTGAGGCATGCATGACTCTAAAGATCCTATGATGCTGATCAACAAAATGTTGAGGGTCCTCTCTACGATCTGTCCTTGTAAATTGTGGAGGATTCAAGGCAAGAAATTCACGAACTCAGAAGGTCTGGCAACATCAGGCGCAACTGGTTGGCTGTCACTCCCCGAGGCTACCCCCTGGACATGGACACGGGACCTAGGATCACAAGTGACCCTAAGATAACCATGCTGGCATAATCTTGAGCATACTAAAGATAACTGAATAATAAAAACTGTGCGGAAGCTATAATCATAAATAAAATGAAAAGATGGGGAAAATACCCATATACTATAACTGAGATGAATAAAAACTGATGAGTTTAATACATGGAAAATATTAACTCATAACCAAGCTGAATCTAGCTATGTCTAGAAATAGCCTCTAAACTGACTAGAAATGTTGGGACATGCCTTAACTAAGTCTAGCAAAACTGAAACTAAAGCACTAAAAATACTGAAAACAAACTCATGACCATTGTCCTCGCAGAATGAGGACTCACCACTGATTCTATTGACTGAAGATCAGGAACCGATCTAAGCGTGATTTGGATGCTGAGAACCTGAACCTACATCACCAGAAGATGTAGCGCACGTATACATCAGTACCATGCAGGATAGAGTAAAGCTGAATAAGACATATAACTAAACAAATAATAAAGCAAATATAATATGTATAAGATGAGATAGTTAATCTGAACTAACTGAATGCAATGACCAAATTATAACATACTGACTGAATACTGAATGAACTGTAAATGTGGTCAATGCAATAGAGTCTGACTAAACTGTGGGAGCTACTAATAACCGACAATGAAATCACATGAGCAAAATATAGAGTCCAATGTATACGTCCCATCGAGAGGACCCAATATACCCGGCCAAAGGTATAGAGGCATGCTGGCGTGATCACTAAATGATGCCCACGAAGGGGACTTACATTTATGTGGTTCGTAGTTCTTGGACTATATGGGTACACTGAACCCTAGTCCAACTCAGTATTATGATACTCCCAATAGATTAAGTGATTAACACATTATGACTGAATTTCTATAATACTGGATAGCTCTACACTGAACATGCAAAATTGAGAATGCAACAATTAATTAATCTAATAATGATGCATTCATAAACAGAGGCATGTATAACTGATTACTGAGATATCTAACCTACCATGTGTAATTCAAGAACTAAAGAAATACATAGCTAGGGTTCTGAAATTCATGCAATAAACTGAGCAATAACATGATAATCTGATTTGGAACATTTAAATAACTAATTCATGATGATTTGTTGAATTCTAGAAACCCTAGGTCTGTTCATAATCGTGGAATCAAGAATCTCACTGAATTCTAGGGACGTAATGGGTGAAAGGAACCCACTACTTAAATCCCACATACATGGTGACGAATTCCACAGAGCAATCTTTAGATTTCGGGGCTGGAACTGATGGAACCTTTCTGCTTTCTTGAACTACGGTTCTTGACTTGTTTCTCCTCTTGGTGTTCTAATTTTTCTAAGTTTTGATGAATGATCTAACTTAGGTAAGTTCTAGTTATGTTTCTACGCTTAAACTAACTAAAACCTCATAATATAGTGTCTAAACAACGTAGCTTAGGGGTTAAACGAAATAGGAAAAGACCAAAAAACCCTGACTTAACTTCTGTCAGAGTGACCGATGGACGGGACTTACGGGCCGTAGGTCAACCTACGGTCCGTAGGTTGGGGTCGTAGGTCAAGTCTGCCTGATAGGGCTTCACTAAAACGAGCATAAATTTTTACTCGTAGCTCGTATTTTAGCAAACTCGGCAGAGTTGGAAAGAGGATTCAATTATCTATCATTGTCTCACTTTTCCTTAAATTCTACTACCAAAGAAGATTCTGACCCATTATGAACTGTGACACCATTATCTGATATGCTCATAAGGTGAACTCCCAAGCGAGCAAGCCTGTGAACATCCTTCGCTAGTTCCTTCGTTTCTTCCTCAACATGGGCTACACTACCCATAGATAATTTACTAAGAGCATTTGCTACTACATTGGCCTTTCCAGGATAGTAATGCACACTCATATCATAATCCTTAAGGAACTCAAGTCATCTCCTTTGGCGAAAATTCAACTCTTTCTGGGTGAACACCTATTGAAGGCTTTTATGGTCAGTGAATACATCTACGTGAACACCATACAATTAGTGCCTCCAAATCTTGAGTGCAAACACCACTTCTGCAAGCTCGAGGTCATGAGTTGGATAATTCTTCTCATGTACCTTAAGCTATCTAGAAGTATAAGCTATAACCTTATCTCGCTGCATCAACACACAACCTAGGACAACTCTGGATGCATCGCAATATATAACATAGCCATCCAAACCCTCTGGTAGAGTCAAAACAAGAGTTGTAGTCAACCTGGTTTTTAGTTTTGCGAAGCTTTTCTCACAATCATCTGACCACTAAAACTTCACCTTTTTCTGAGTCAACATAGTCAATGGAGAGGCCACGGATGAAAATCCTTCCACAAACCTTCTGTATTAACCCGCTAGACCCAAGAAACTTCTGATATCTTTAGGAGAGGTAGGTCTGGGCAATTGTTTCACTGCTTCTATTATCTGAGAATCCACTTAGATCCCTTCGCTGGATAATATATGCCCAAGGAAAGTAGCAGATTGTAACCAAAACTCACATTTGCTAAACTTAGCGAATAACTGGCGATCTTTGAGAGTTTGCAAGACAACCCTCAAATGACTCATTCCTAGAGTAAATGAGGATATCATCAATAAAGACGATAACAAACAAGTCCAAGTACTGGTTGAACACTCTGTTCATCAAATCCATGAAAGCTGTAGAAGAATTGGTTAGTCCAAATAACATAACTACGAATTCATAATGACCATACTGAGTTCTGAAGGCTATTTTTGGAATGTCCCTATCTTTGACTCTGAGCTGATGATAACTGGATCTAAGGTCTATCTTTGAGAAATGGCTAGCACTCTGAAGCTGGTCAAACAAGTCATCAATCCTGGGGATGGGATACTTATTCTTGATTATGACCTTGTTTCACTGCCTAGAGTCAGTGCACATTCTGAGAGAACCATTTTTCTTCTTCACGAACAACACTGGTGCACCCCATGGAGAAATACTAGGTCTGATGAAGCCCTAATCTAGAAGGTCTTTCAACTGCTCTTTCAATTCCTTAAGCTTTGCTGGAGCCATTCTGTAAGGAGGAATAGAAATAGGCTGGGTATCTGGAAGGAGATCTATTCCAAAGTTGATTTCCCTTTCGGGAGGAACTCCAGGAACATCTTTTGGGAATACTTCTGGGAACTCACTGACTACAACAACTGACTCAAGAGTTGGGGTTTCGAAGTTAGAATCCTTGACCTAAACTAGATAATAGAGACAACCCTTCAAGATTATCTTGCTGGCCTTAAGATAAGAAATAAATTGACCCATAGGCGCTAAGCTACTACCCTTCCATTCTAAGATTGGTTCGTTTGGAAACTGAAAATGAACAATCCTAATTCTACAATCGACTGAGGCATAACAGGAATGTAACCAATGCATGCCTAGAATGACATCGAAGTCTACCATTTCTAACTCTACAAGATCTGCTGAGATGACTTTCTCGGAGACTGTGACAGGGCAATTTCTGTATACCCATCTAGCTATAATTGGTTCACCGACTGGAGTAGAGACTGACAAGGGTTCTGAGAGAGTTTCTGGACTGACACCTAAGATTGCTGCTATATAGGGAGTCACAAAAGATAAAGTAGCCCCTGAATCTTTCCACTTAGTGTACCATATGTGAGTCACATCCTCAAGCTAGTAGGATGCCAACTCAACCCTACCATTACCAGTCACTTGCATCACTCCAAAGGTTTTCTTAACCTCATCAGCGAAGTTTTGTGGGTCCTCACCAACTTATGACCCTAAGAACTCTAGTTGCCACTGATCCATCATTTCTATTAGTAATAACTACAACCTTCTGATTGTTCTGGTTGGCCACACTCTGAGCTAATATTTGGATGGCATTCCTGAATTCAACATTTGAGACTTCTTGTTCTGGGACTGGAGGGGTTGCGTTTAAGTTTTCCTAAAACACCTCGTAGCCTCCCTCTCATCATATGTGGTGCACTTCACACCAATGAAAAGGACTCTACTTAGTGCGGTTTTTCAGACATCCTACGACAGTTAAACCTAATGCTCTGATACCAAGTTTTTCACACCCCGAGGCTACCCCCTGGATGCGGGCACGGGACCTAGGATCACAAGTGACCCCAAGCTAACCCTGCTGGCATAATCATGAGCATACTAAAGATAACTGAATAATAAAAATTGTGCGGAATCTTTAATAATAAATAAAATAAAAAGATTGGGAAAATACCCATATACTATAACTGAGATGAATGAAAACTGATGAGTTTAATACAAGGAATATATTAACTCATAACCAAGATGAATCTAACTATGTCTAAAAATAGCCTCTAAATTTACTAGAAATGTTGGGACATGCCCCAACTAAGTCTAGCAAAACTGAAACTAAAGGACTAAAATTACTGAAAAGAAACTCATGACTATTGTCCTTGGAGAATGAGGACTCACCACTGATTCTGCTGACAGAAGATCGGGAACCGATCTATGCGTGATCTGGATGCTAAGAACCTGAACATACATCACGAGCAGATGTAGCACACGTATGCGCCAATACTTGAATGGTACTGAGCATGCATGATATAGTAAAGCTGAATAAGACATATACCTAAACAAGCAATAAAGCAAGTATAATATGCATAAGATGAGATACTGAATCTGAACTAACTGAATGCAATGACCAATTTATAACATGCTGACTGAATACTGAATGAACTGTAAATGTGATCAATGCAATAGAGTCTGACTGAACTGTGGGAGCTACTACTAATCGACAATAAAACCACATGAGCTAAATGTGGAGTCTGATGTATATGCTCCATCGAGAGGGCCCAATATACCTAGCAAAAGGTATAGAGGCATGCTGGCGTGATCACAAAATGATGCCCACAGAGGGGACTTACACCTACGTGTCTCGTAGTTCTTGGACTATATGGGTACGCTGAACCCTAGTCCAACTCGGTATTATGCTACTCCCAATAAATTAAGTGATTAACACATTGTGACTGAATATATGTAATACTGGATAGCTTAACACTGAACATGCAAAACTGAGAATGCAATAATTAATCTGATAATGATGAATTCATAAGCTGAGGCATGTATAACTAAATACTGAAATATCTTACCTAGCATGTGTAATTCCAGAACTAAAGAAATACATAGCTAGAGTTCTGAAATTCATGCAATAACATGATAATCTGATTCGGAACATTTAAATCACTAATTCATGATGATCTGTTGAAATTCTAGAAACCATGGGTCTGTTCGTAATCATGGAATCAAGAATCTGAATGAATTCTAGGGACCAAATGGGCGAAAGGAACCCACTAGTGAAATCTCACATACCTGGTGACGAATTCCACGGAGCAATCTTTAGTTTTCGGGGCTGGAACTAATAGAACCTTGCTACATTCTTGAACTAGGGTTCTTCACTTCGTTCTCTTACCGTTCTAATTTTTCTAAGTTTTGATGAATAATCTGACTTAGGTAAGTTCTACTTATGTTTCTAGGCTTAAACTGACTAAAACCTCATAATTTAAGGTATAGACGACGTAGCATTGGGGTTAAACGAAATAGGAAAAGACCAACATACCCCTGACTTAACTTTGGTCGGAGTGACCGGCGGTCGGGACATACGGGCTGTAGGTCAACCTATGATCCCTAGGTTGGGGTCGTAGGTCAAGTCTACCCGACAGGGCTTCACTAAAACGAGCATAACTTTTTACTCGGAGGTCGGATTTTAGAAAACTCAGCGTTGGAAATAGAATTCAATTATCTAACATAGAGTAGGTCATGGGCCACCAAATTCATTTTCGACTTATAGTGATGACCATTTGAAGTTGACCCAATCAACAATCCCCCCCCCCCCCTCAATTGGCTGTTGACCTTCACCAACGATCAGACCTACGGACCGTGGATCGAACGACAATCTGTGCTGGTCGGCCATCATTTGTGTCATAGGCTAGGTAAAGGGGACCAAGATCCATGGACACAGACCACGGACCGTGGTTCTGTCCGTGGGTCGCGATTTAGCCGATTTTCTGAGTTGGGTTTGGGGAGGGGTTGTAGTGACCACCAGCATGGGCCATAGTTTGACCTATGGTTCGTGGGTTGCACCTGCAACTTCTCAAAATCTTGATTTTTGGTTTGTTTCAGATACGGGGTGTTACATTGGCACTGTGCAGCTACAAACTGTGCTAACATACATGCTGCACTCTTGAAATCCTGATCAGATGGAATAGGAGGAACTAGAGGTGGTACTGTTGGTGGAGCCGAAAGTCCTGTAGCCCTCGGAGGCTCCTGAAGCGGTGGAGAAGCTATAGAGGGACTGAGAAGATATCTCCCCCGGGGTCTCACAATGGGAAACCTCCACCTGGGGTACCTTATCGGTACCCTCTCCTGCAGTTGTATCTAGCCCTTCGCTAGTTGTGGTCTGTCTGGTGTTAGTCATCTCTATCTGCATACAAGTATCAATTATAAGACAGAAACCTCAACCCTTAAGACACCGCTCTATAGCACGAGGTGAGCAAAAGAAGGATAGTCATTGTAACATGACCGGTAGCTTCTTGCTTATCGAATGTGGTGCGTAACACATTTATAAACAAGACTCTACTAGACACGACTTGTAGACTCCCTAGGATACGACGTTGCTCTGATACCAAGTTTATCACACTCCAAACTCGAGGGGCACAACTGGCTCCTAATGCCAAAAATTAGGCCCGACCAGACCCTGCTGAACCATTTGCTACTAGTGCATGGCAGCCACACGCAATCAAGAAAACAAATAAGTATATCTTGGCTTAAAACTAAGCCCTCGGCCGGCAAGGCCCCTGTCAACTGATCTATAAAAGGAACAACTACTCCCAGGAGAACATATAAATAAATAGCCAACTAGAACAGAAGTCCTGATTGGGCCGTCAAGGCCACCATGATATCTATACCAAAACTAAAAGCAGGTATATATCAATACAATACATCAAACAACTCACAAGCTTTAGCAAACCAACAACCTAGGCCAGTATGGCCATAACGTAGCTATACACTCCATACACTAATATGCAAGCCTCTAAGAGTAGTAAAGATTGGTGGGACAGGGCCCCAGCCTACCCATAAAGATATATAAAGAAAAAGGTAACAAACCTACCAACTCTGGCAGCTCCGGAGGAAAGGGGCTAGCCAATCGGATAGAAGTCAATCCTGCTACCGAGGAGGTCTACTGGGTCGTCTGTCGAGACCTACATGCATGAATGCAGTGCCTCCAAGTCAATGGGGCGTCAGTACAAAAAAATGTACAGAGTATGAAAGGCTATAGACTAAGTGAGCAAGTATCATAATATACCAAAAATGATCAGGTAAGGAAATCAAAATCTTAGATAAGCATGCTAACTCGCTACTGAATCTAAAAATACAAAAATGATCAAACATCAACCTAACCAAACCCCCATAAGCTCGGCAAGTACAAACAACTTACGACCTACCTAGGCCCCCATAAGCCCAGAAGGTGACAAATCAATCTACATACCCCTATCGGTAGCCCCTTGTCTTTATAAGAAGTCGGATAGCCCCTTTTGGTAACGATATAACCCCGTAGGCCCCACATAGCCCTCTTAGGCAACATCATAGCTATGTGGGCTGCACATAGCCCTCTTTTACATCAACATAGCCTTGTAGGCAACACATAGCCCTCTTTGGCGTCAAAAAATCCCCGTAGGCAACACATAACACTCTTTGGCATCAATATATCCCCGTGGGCAATACATAACCCTCTTTGGAAATGACATAGTCCTATTAGACAACATCATAGCCCCCATAGGTAGTTCATAGCTCAACCACTAACCACAATAGCCCAAGGGTGACAACAAACAATTGAATAGGCTAAAGGCGAGCAATTTAGCTATAAACAATAATCTCCAACTCGTTCCTAACTTAGGGTCATTCTTAACAGATTATGAGTCCCTAAAATGAGGGTTTATAACCACTCACAATTACATCTACAAGATCACCAACGTTAACTACCTCTAAGGAAACATGTCGAACGAAGGGAATAACCTTAACATACCTTTCCAATGAACGCTCGAAAGACCGTAGTTCCTTCACTAAAGTTGTTCCTTATGTCCTAAGCTTCACAAATACTATATATACACAGCTGGTACGCACCTATAAACAGTTCATAATTAATCTTAAATTGGAATATTTGCCATATTGCCCCAACTTGTCGAAACGTCCATAGAAATTCCTAGAAACAATCATAAAAGAGTCTCAAGATGATTACCTTAGTTAACCAAGTTTAAACCTTGAAGAAACATCAATAACTACAAATTTATATCTTCAAAACCCAGCTCCAAACGCAGCTAATAGAAGGGAAAAACGATTGCCACATGTAGAGATTACGTTTCTAGGCATCGGGGCGACGTTTAATGGTAGTCATCACCAAAAACTAAACTTCATCAAGCAAGAACACCATAGGAACCCTCTCTTAAGCTTTCTCTCTGGTTTGGAAGTGAAATGAAATGTTTTCATGGCTTCAAACGTTGAGTAAGCCGACATACCACATTTTTTACCCGACCCGGATTCTGCCCCGGCAGTCCGTAGTAAAACCCTCATAACTATTTACTCCAATGCCAGCTTGGTACGGGGTTTTTTGCATTGAAAACAAGACTCGTAGGCCTTTGATTTAATGGGTGATAATACTTCTAACTCTTTATATATTGCGAGAAAACATCCAAGATATTTGACCCAAATTTCAGAGAAATCTTTAAAAAGGAACTTACGATAACTTTCACCAGCCTTTATTTTCCCACATACCTAACTTTAAAACTTGAGATAAAACCCTTGAACACTTAAAATATGACATAAAATATCATTCTTAATTTATTACCCACCCTCCTTGTCTTTCCACGAAGATACGAGTTAATTTAGACGTTTTGAAAAGTCGGGGTGTTACAAAATATTTTGATTTCGTGGCTGGAACTGATGGAATCTTGTTGCGTTCTTGAACTAGGGTTTGGTCGCCTCTTTCTTCCCTCTATGCTCTAAATTTCTAAGTTTTGGGAATGATCTGACTTGGGTAAGTTCTAATTATGTGTCTAGGCTAAACCTAACCAAAACTACATAGTGTAGGAGTTAAACAACGTAGTTTAGGGGTCCAACACATAAGGAAAAGACCAAAAGACCCCTGACTTAACTGCTATCGGGACCAACCGATAGACCTGGTCCACAGACCATGGTTCCACCTACGGTCTATCCTGGTTATTCGTCGATTGGCTTCAGAGACTGGGATCTGCGAACCACGATCCACGGACCTGGTACACTGACAGTGGTCCCACCTATGGTCCTTAGGTCATGTCTGTGGGTTGGGATTCTTTGGGTTTTCTGGGGACCTCGATCCACGGACCTGGTCAACGAACCGTGATCCCACCATCGATTTGTACGTCCTGGTCGTGGATCGACCCTTAAAGGAATTTTTGGGACTGTTTCTGGGGAGGGCTATAGTGACCATTCACGGACCACCAACACGGACCATGGGTCACCCTACGGTCCATAGATGGTGCCCGTCGGTTGCACCTGTAGCTTCTGAAGTCTGCAATCAGGTCGATTTAGGATACGGGGTGTTACAATGGGTATGATCTAGGGTTGATAGAATTATTAGCAATTCCGATATTTAGTGATTTTTTATTGATTTCTATTTTATTATCATTATTTGTAGACCAAGAGCAAGCAGAACGAATTCGAAAAGGGAAGAATCAAGTTTTTTAAGGGTTTCATGCTTGTTGCGAGGTAGGTGATGGTTGTGATTGTATGATTGTGTGATGTATGTTTGTTCTTGCTTCATTATGAAACATGTATGTATTCGAATGTTGCATTATTGATCACATTAATTATAAATGAGGATAGATGAATGATGAATGTCATGAATCATGACTTGATTGTATGATTATGAGAATGTACTTTGTGATTGTGATTGTGGCTTGTTGAATGGATCGGGTGTTGCGTTCTAACACACTAACTTGAATTGGTTTCCATATGTCGGCATAATTATGGGATCGGTTGCCACGTTCCGGCGTAATCATTGGATCGTGTACCACGTTCCGGTATACCAACAGTTTGGGTTTGGATTCCATGAGAGGACCAATGATTTGATATAATTAGCATCTTTAGAAATGTTCAATTGTATCTTGTTCGTAAATGTTGATAATATTGTATATATTTGATATATGCATGTGATTATATTGTTGTAATGTCTTATGTATGTTGCACTTAGTGGGATAGCCGCGTGATCCTACCAGTACACTGTGGTTGTGTACTGATACTGCACTTGCTTTTTCTTTGTTGAGTACAGGGCATCTTCAGGCGGCTATTGACAGACCTCGCTTAGAAGATTAGTGATCGTTGTTCGAATTCAAGGGTGAGTCATTTCTTCCAGGCTGCCATGAGTTCTCTTTATGTCTATGTCCACATTTCGAACTTAGACTTTCTAGTTAGTTGTTAGTACATTAGTTTGGGGTTGCAACCCTTCTTTTTAGACTTATAGATTTTGTTAGATGTTTTGGTACATTGACTTTCAGGTTCTAGGTGTATTTCTTCCGCATTTGTTTAGTTGTTAGACGTTTTGCTTGGAGTTTATGGGAACTATTTCTTTCCTTAGCATTTAACTTGCTTCCATAACTTAAATGCCTTAGTATTTTGTTTAACTTGGTTAGCTAATTAGTATTAATGGTTCTCCCACCGGAAGGTTAGTGTGGGTGCCAATCACGACGATCTGGGTCGTGACATATCAAATTACTTATTGTTACTCCATGACTCTCATGTTTTTCATATTCATAACATCCAAATATTCAATTTATAACTTCAAGATATGTTTAGATATTCCTCACTTTTTATCTATATAAATTCATCTTTTTGGTTTCAAGAGACCCCTACTCAAGGTTAACCTTTTTCATTTCGTAGTTAAAGTAGTAAAACACTACTATTTAAATTGTTCTTTGGTTTGATTCGCTGAGGGGGGCTCTTAGATTTCGATTGGTTATGTGATGAGGTGTCGACAAGAACTCAAAAAATTATGTATTGATTTTCTATTTTTTATTCCCATCTATATTATTATGATTAGAGTGTTAAGAAGGATGTGTATTGTATTTATCTCTTCTCTATTTATTTTTATGTTTTATCTTTATTATAGTTCTTTAATGAATTTCAAATTGTAGGAAGTTTGTGTTTCATTTCTGCTCAAATTTGCCATTTATGACTTTATTGGTTCCTTAAAAGAAATTTATTTTAAACATTAAAATACGACACTCATTTGGTGTTTCTTATCAAACTTTTAAGGATCAAAATGTAAATGTTGGATTTTATTACTTACTACACGTATATTTTTATACAATTTATCGTTCTAACGGATCTATAAAAAATCTATGGAGCACACGTATCCAGAAACTAGTTATTATAAACATACACAAAAGGGTACAAAAAATTATTGTTCTCACCTTTTGTCTCCTTAACTTTGTGGTAAAATTGATTCTTTACTTATTTTCATTTACTAGATTGTGATTTGTTGGAAACATGTATCAGTATTTTAGTGGTCGTGTTTCACAATTTTGTATGAATATATACTTAATTAAGATGATTGAAAAAAAACATTCTCTTTCTGATTCATTATTCATACCAATAAATTAGACAACTATCCAATTATAATTTATATAGAATAATCAATGTTTGTTTTTTCAAGTATCTAGAATTGGTCAATATAGTTAGTTTTCCAACCCTAAACTCATTAGTCTAGAGTAAAATATTTACTTTTTACAAGAATGAATTATTTATTTAAATAATTTGTTGATAAATCTTGCTTTATTTGTTCCACAATATATGTTTTATATGATCGAATCTTATAAAAGTTGAAACAAAAAAAGGATGCCACTAAAAACAAGAATTTTGAAAAGCACAATGAAAGCAAATCAGAAAAGGGCCAAGAAGGTTTTCACTAAAATACACTACTACCTAACAAATAAATGTAACATGGTACATAATTAATTAATTCTATATCTTACATTGACTCATTTGAATTATTCATTTATTTGTGCAACAGATTAAAAGTTAATTATTTTTTCCTAAAGTTCTCTAATAATTGAATATTTTTCAGATTAATTAAAGTACTAATAGTTAAATTTAGTTTTTAAAAAGTATTATTAATAAAAACAATTTAATAAAATGACACACTAAATTAAATATTTTTCAAGGAAGTGCAAAATACAAAGTGCACAAGAAAGAGACTACCAAATTAGTTTGAGACTTTAGATGAAAAAAGAAAAGATGTTGATTACCATGTAACAATAAGGAAAGCCATAGAGTACAATGTTAATCTCCAGTATTATTGATATCTAGATTTCAATAATATTGGAGCTTAGCATTGCACTCTTTAGTATTTCTTATTTTTTATCCCTTGGTGACTCGAACTCACAACCTTTGGGTTGAAAGTGAGGGGTACTTACCATCCGAGCAACTCCCTCTTGTCATTTGATATTTCTTGTTGTACATAGTAATCCGTATTTTCCCCCTCTTTCAACAAATGTTTCAAAGTACTCCCCTCGTTCTCTTTAGTTGTCCAAATTACATTGTGCACCCCTCTATAAATTATTAATTAAGTATTTATTCTTACTAAATTATTAATATTAAGATACTAAGAAAATTTTAAATTTAACTTCTAGCATCAATTATTTGTATCATGTATAACTTTTTGCTTTTGTTTATTAGGTAGTATCTTCTTGTAAGGTCATATTGGTCCTTTTAAGATTTGCCTTCCTTGTATTCTTCAAAATTCTTGTTCTTATTGGTATTCTTTTTCTCTTTCAACTTTTGTAATAGATTGAACATATTATAAAAAAGAAAAAAAATCTATCAATGAATTATTTAAATTAATAATTCATGCTTGCACATAGTAAATCTTTACATATATACTAATGAGTTCTAGATTGAAAAAAATGAAATTATATTGACCAATCCTGAAAATCTGACAAAAAAATTACTTCGGTCTTTTTTTTGAGAAAAATTAGAATAGGATATTAATTTGTCGGGGGGGGGGGGGGGGGGGGGGGGGGGGGGGGGGGGGGGGGGGGGGGGGGGGGGGGGGGGGGGGGGGGGGGGGGGGG